>BGPR01000010.1:0-161604 GCA_013235015.1 Araneus ventricosus
TGTCTAAAGTTAAAAATAAAGCTAAAGCACTCTAAGCTAAAAACAAAACGGGTCGTATTCAGTGGCGTAGCCAAAGGGAGGCGGAGAGGGGCGGTTCCCCCCGGGCGACACTTAGAAAGGGGTGGGAAAATCTGACGTGCAGGAAAAAGATTGTATAAATAAGAAGAGCAACGGTCCCAGCTCAATCATTGTATATTTAAAAAATAAGGTATTTAATTCATAATTTTCGCCTTTTGTCAATAAATTGCGGGATATATGAAAAAAAGACTGATAGTTCACGGGCGATTTCGCAACCTATCTGCTGAGATCGAGGTCGCTAACGACGAATTATGTTACAAATAAAATGTATTTTTTTCCTGGTTTCTTTATTTTTATGTGCCGTATGTAACTTGTAAAGGAAGGGCGTCATGTTGCAAGTTCGCCACGGGCGGCAAAAGGTGCAACTAAGCCACCAGTCGCATTATGTAAGTTTATAAGAAAATAGTGGACAGAAAAGACACTCTCGCTAAATTAGAAGAAAAATATTCCTCGTTTGTTTTTAAACGAATGCATATTGCATAATGGGTGTTATGAAATTCATCCTGTGTTAATGAAAATTATTGAATTAAATAATGCCGCTAGAAATTCCTATGTAGCAAAGAAAATATATGTATCACGTATTCTTGAAGAGAATCTGTATCTGCAGGAACAAGATTTGACAATTTAGAAGAACATTTATTTCATTTTAACGACGTTCTTAGATAGAGAAAGTGCAATAAGTTAAATAACTTTACCATCAATTTTCTATAAAATTTATTTAGGTGATTCCGTATATAGAGCAGAATAAATTGTCCTGTTATCGTCTTACTGATAAGAGGGACTTCATATGTTGCACTAAGCAAGACTCGTAACCTTTCGATCGACATTTTCTCTTTATTTTCTTTTTCCTGCCTGACAGTGAACTTGTTAAAAGATAGCGAGGAATTTAGTGACCCACAGCTCGATGAAGAGGTGAGGGAAATTGGCGTCCGGATGGCGGTGACTACAGTGGCAAAAATAAAAATTACTTCAACACCTTTCAAAAATGGGTGTAACGGAACTTAAACTGATCAAGTGGAAAATGAAAATGGGCATACCAGGTATCCCAAATGGTCGTTTCAGGTATCTTACACAAAATGAATATTCCGTTATGAGCAAAAAAGACGTTGTCTTGCTCTTCCTCAATTACTTCGGGAGATATCTAAGCTGTAATTTGACATACAAGTGGAATGAGGACATAGTGCGATAAGAGATGATAAAAATGTTAAACTTGTTACATTTTCAAACAGAGAAAGTTGAGAAATTACTTTAAACAAATAGAGTAAGATTCTAAGAATACAATTTTCTACTTTGAAATTTTCAATTTTTTAATTTTACCGATATTTTTTTAGTAACATGATTTGTTGCGCACTTAATTATTAAAATATTTTTTAGTTATCATCGAATATTTTTAATGAATAGTTTTCGCATATGCCAGGGGTGGAGAAACTTTTTGCGCTGATAGACCTCATTAAATTTTGGCAATTGGGCAAAGGGAGGCACGAGCAGAATCTTGAGGGTTATCGTTCTGTAATTATTATTATACTTCAGACAATTATATATTTGAATGCAAATTGGAAATAGCTGGTAAGGCCGCATAAGAAACTCAAGAAGGTCACAGCTTCCTAATCCCTGATGCCCATAAAACTTTTAATTTGATAACCACAGTTTTATCAATTTTCGGTTCAATTTCAATCTATTAAATATATTCATATTTGATTATTTATCTCATAATAAGATCTTTAGTAAAATTTAGTTGTCAACTTAAAAAAAAATATTAACCTGAGTAGTTTTTGAAAAATTCAAAACAAAAATTTGATCGGATGTAAACTTTTCATGAAAAAAAGATTAACACAACAAAATGTTATTTAATTGATTGACAAAGATAGCATTTGTCTATTTTTTATGAATTTAATATCATTTCTATCATATCGAGCTTAATAACTTTTTATTGGATATTTCTTGTTCTACATAAAGAAGTTATCAATATGAAGTTTAATTACGATATGTTTGAAAGCTTTACTGTTAATATAAACCATTATAAATAAATTATTACTCGTGTATATATAAATGTTCTTATTACTCAAGTACAAATTATCATTTTGTTCAATTATTATTTTGAATTAAATACATGTGTTTAATTAATTTTCATTATAAAAAAATTAAGTTTAAAGTTATATGATTTGCCTCAATTTGTTTCTTAGGCACTAAAAAAATTAGAGAAAAATTTTACATAAATAAAAATAAATAACATAAACTAAATATTAAATAAATAAACTATAATAATATAAAGAAAATAAACTAACCATTTTAAAAGTGAAGTATAAAGTAAAATTCTATTAAAATTTATAACCATACAAAAATTTGAATGGTATAATGTAATTCTCCATTGGTGAAATGTATTAATAATTCTCTACTATTATTAACATAACACGAATTTCATTATTTTTAAATTTGCGTCAATTGTTTAATGCTCCGCTATATTGTCAGTATTTTAGAGAGTGCGTTCTAAATTAAACGTAATAATTACATACGTGTTTGTGTGTTTATTTAAGGAGAGTTTCATTTTACGCATACTTTTTCATATTATAAATTATATAATTTGAGTTACTTAAAGCTTTTCCATACTTCTTATTGAAACATTTTATTTTTTTCTTGTACTATGTACGTGATTTGATTATGTGTCTTTTTTGAACGAAGAGTCTTTTTCTGGGGCGGGGGTATCAAAATATACAAAAGAACCCTCAGAGGGTTAAATTTCGGCTGCAAAGGCTGCCAGTTGGCCTGATCTGTCCATATAAATGACAAAGTGACAAATTCTTCACATTTAATTAATTTATTTATTTTATAAGATTTTTAATCAGCATAACACTTTTTATTACTCCTCTGCAAAAAGAGCACTTGTTTCGGTTTTCCAAGAAATTTTGAGAAATTTACTTCCTAAATTTACCTATGATACAAAAGTACATAGAATGACCATCTAACTGAAAGTCTGGGGAAAATTAACCGAAGGAAAGTTTTTTCCCATATTTTTATGTTTTTCCTTCAACTAAATGTATTAAATTTGTCAAAGAAATTGCTTCCGAGAGGTTACTGAAGAGTCTAATTTACACAAGCATGTTTATTTAAGACAGGAAATGAGTATCGAAAGTCAGGTTTCTGGGTTTTTTAAGAATTTCCAAGAATTTGTCATGTACTTGACAGGAATTCTTAAGCGCTAGCAGTTGGAACGGTATTCGCAGGTGTACAATAGACTCGCATGTAATTCGAATTCCTGTAACGCATCATAGTTTTGCGGCTAATGTAATCACATAACGCGATTTCTCGCAAAATTAGGCATGTTTTACCATTTCATGTAAGGCGGCGCTTTGCAGAAGGCCAATTCAAAAAAAATGGTTTGATTGATTGCAATGATATACTTAGTTCCATACATTTCGCTGTACCTGCCATACCTTTCAGAAAAAAGAAGTTGATTCCAAAATGTATTTTCGAAATTTAATTATGTGAATAAGTTCTCCTTGTACAAATTTTACAGAATTTTTACAAGTTCTCTGATGAACTTGACATTTTTAATATGTCTATTGGTATTTTTAAATTGAATTGTTTACAACTTTTAAATTCATGATGTTTCCCTTCTGCCTTTTACAATCGTTATTTCTAAATTTATCATGCTTTTTAATTTTTCCGTGTTCTATTGCATTCATTTTTGCAATTTTGCATAGTTTTTTTAATGTTTAAGTAAGCGTTTGTGTTCAATCGTTGCACTCTGTGTTTGGATTTTTGTCTTTCTAATGTGTGTTTTCATCTTTAACCCTTCGAGCGCCCAATTATTTTGATCTTTTAACTTTCAGGTTAGAAAACTTAGCTTTTAAAGTGAATGAACCGATCTTTTGCACTTAATTATATCTCTGAAATCTTAGGAAAAATTTACCCATGGTAGTTAAAGAAAATATTCATATAAATAAGAACTATCTGCTTTTGAAATGAACCTGAAAAACGGAAACAGACGTTTCCGCCTCTAGGAGGGTTAAATAATTTTTAATATGTCTTTTCGTGTTTTTAAGATAATGTTTACAACTTTTAAACTCCTAGTGCGTTTTGAATAGTTTTGTGATTGAGTGTATGCACCTTTTAATCCTTAATGTTTTTTTAAACTTGTTTAGATTTATTCATTTTATTCTTAAATCTTTAATGTGTTTTTATGTTATTAAGATAAATGTATATGGCTTTTAATATCCTAGAGTGCCTCTTAATGTCTCCGTGACTGTGTTTGCTCAACTTTTAAATTATTTATGCATATGTAATTTTTTTATGGTTTAGTGATTATGACTTTCATATTCAAACCATATTTTTAATGTTTTTATGGAAGACTGTGCACAGCCTTTGTTTTCCCAATAGTTTTTTAATATCTTTAGTATTTAGGTGTGTTTGTTACTCATTTTTCTGCACTCTGTAACTGGAGTTCTCTCTGTGGTGAGCGTTTCTTTTAAATAAATAAACAATGCGCCAAATAAAAAAACGTCGGAATTACCTGCATTTGAGAACTAAAATTTTTATTATTATTCATTGGATCGTTCCCCGTTACGGAACTCTTATGTTTCATAGACGAACCGACAATTCTCGGATTCCGAAATCCTCCGGAAAGGCGGAATTGATATCATCAAAATAGGGATGAAGTGAAAAATTGAGGGGGACATTTTTACATTTTACTTAGATTACCTAACAAAGAACTCCGGAAATGCGCTCATCTTATCCATTGCTTGTCACCCCTTTTCGAAGTAAAACCGTTCAAATGTTCTAGTTTTGTCACGATCAGTATGTTATCTTTCTCGTAAGCGTAATTAATGAAAGATTAATTTTAAATTACGCTAGTAAATATTTACAATACAAAATTATTTTGTTAATCATATTTATCAAAAATTATTTTTAGATGCATGAGGGATGAAATGAGAAAGATTAAAACACTCAAAAAAAAACAGCATTTTTTTTCCTTTCCATTAATAGATCAGCCGGATTCTGGAAGGAAAACAAATTTCATTTAAGCTAGAGATCAATTTTATTCGTAAAAAGAACGGAAGCAAAATAAGAACAACTGTTTTTATTAATCTAATATTAGTTTTAAGAATAACTTCGAGCTCAAATAAAACTTCGGTATTTGAAATGTTTGCTGCTTTGGATGGATGATATTAAAAAAAAAGAAACGTAGAATTTCGAATAAAGCGAATTTCTACAATGCACATTTTTATGATGCGTTACATGTTAACCGCGATATGCTATATATAAAAAAAGACCTTGCTCTTCAGATTTATTAAATACCCTTATTTTTTTAAAAGAAAGCTTCTAGATGCACGTAGGAATTTCTTTTTAAGGAAACTATGCAATACAAATTATACATTTTGCATATTTAACTTTATGCATAAAATCAAGCATTTGGAAACAAATGTTTTCTTTGATAAAACGAATAAAAATATTTTAGTTTTGTATGCTATATTTTTACCATATAGTAGATATGATAGCTATATAAATACACAAATCAGGGAAAAATAAAATGCTATTTATGTATCTAATACAGGAAAAAACAAAACAGTTTTAGTGTATTACATTAGTTTTTCGTTTAGTTTTTTTAACATCACGTTTTGATGCAACATGAGGGATAATTCTGGAGGGAGTTCTTAATTTTGAACCGCGGTTAGATGAGAAGAATCCCACCGCTCTCTCCAAACTTCTGCACCACTCCAGTGGGAGGACGTTTGATTCTCGACATTAGATTTAGATTTCGTTGGTGGAATCGGGTTTCAAACCTGGAACTCTCCAGTCCCGAAGCCAAGATTAGGCCATCACGATTTTCTGTATTACATTAGAGTTCATTACTATGAGCGCTTAACAACCTTTATATGATTATATATTTTAATACAAAAAAAGAAAATACAAAAAAAAATCGAAGAAGAAAAAAATAGCGATAACAACAAACCTTTTTGCGCACCAACGCAGCATCATCCAGTAATTGCATCAATAATATTTTCCATAATTAACCAACGAATTACTATATAATCAAACAACAAAAGTCATGCTATAATAAAAATTAAAATACATTAAAAGAAAATCATTAGAATGGAAGAGAACTCGAATGTCAAAAGTTTTCAAAGGCCACTAGCCTAGTCTCTAGTTATAATTTCTTTTGTTCTTATATGTCTCGAAAAGTGTCATTCTTATTTACTTCGGCATCTGCAGAGGGTAACGCTGTTTACTTTTCTATTCTCACTATTGGATTTGTTATGGAAAATTTTATGAAGTTTTTCTTTTTCTAAAAAGGTTCTTTCCAATATTGCAGTTATTGTATAAATTCAGGCCACAAAGGGAGTAATTTTTGACTTTGTAGCCATCCCCTTGACAGAAAATTTATCCATATTAGAACTCCGATGGCGAGTGGCCTTTGAAAACGTTTGCCATTCGAGCTCACTTCCATTTCTTCCATTCTAATGATTTTCTTTTAATGTATTTTCATTTTTATTATAGCATGATTTTTGTTGTTTGATTATATAGTAATTCATTGGTTAATTATGGAAAATATTATTGATGCAATTACTGGATGCTGCTGCGTTGGCGCGCAAAAGGGTTATTGTTATCGCTATTGTTTTTCTTCTTCTATTTCTTCTGTATTTTCTTTTTTTGTATTGAAATATCTGTCTTTTATATTTTATTGGAAGATGCAGCATTTTTGTGCCATTATGTCTAACACAAAGTTTAATTTTTAACTTTTATTATTTTTTGATATCTTTTGTTAAATTATTTTACATGTTCTTATTTATGTGACTATCTTTTTATCTAAGGTAGTATTCTTCTCAACGAAACATGATTAATTTTTTGAGATATTTCCTCTGCTAAAAACTTTTGCATATAACTGCATCGACCATGTGGTAGGGAGACTCCCTAACAGGCAAACTCACAACTGTTATTGAATATTTGAATATATCAAGTACTTTTTATTTTAATTCGTTTGATAACCTTAAAGTTTAAGATTTTCTAGAAGGTTTTAACCCTTTCGGCCTTAGTGGGCATATTTATCCTGGAACATTTCCTATTGGGTAAATAAATCCCACTTTTACAATTCATAATTAAAAATTAGTTATTAATTAATAATTATTTAAATTTTAATCATTGCAAAAGTCGGGTCGAAAGGGTTTGTATTTGACTGCAATAGATTTTGGTGTTTCAACTGCATTTCTGTAGTGTCAAAAAAATTCAGCGCCTATCATACAATAAATATTTATTAAATTATTCGATAACCACAGTAAATAACAAAATTACGGTTCTTATTTAAATTATGTACGAGTATATGTCAATGTTATAAGTGAAAAAAACCATTGGATATTATTGATAGCAAAATCATTATGTTTGACGTTTGCTAACTTGATTCAATGCTTAAAAACCTAATCGACCACTCAGTTTGTAATACCTGATAAATCTTAGCACGAAGATTTGTAAATAACGCAGCTAACTAGTCCTTTGTAATAAGTAATTTAGCTGTTTTCGTTAAAGCAAAATAATAAGAATAATGCGGTATGCACTTAGGTTCAAAGTGCATCTCGTAAAAGTAACAATGGGAACTCAAAGGTTGATAACTAATTATAAATAAATTAAGTTCAATGATCGGTCCTGTAGTTTTTTATAAATTCTTTTGTATTTAGAAATGTTTTTTAAAATTTATAATTGCTATTGCAGGTTATTTTATTTTATGTTTTAAATCAGCCTGAAAAAATGTTTTGTCACAATTCTGTTGCAGACTGATTTATTTATTTCTTTTTTTTCCAATTTCGTTAATAATATTACAATAATCAAAGAACGATATTAGAAGTTGCTAAATAAATTTTAGAAAAATGCCTTCAAGGCATTTGATATATATGAATGTAGTAAGAATTTTAAATCAAATTTTTGAGATTTTGAGAGAGATATCTTGAATATCTTTAAAGGAAGTAAATGACCCTTTTAAATAGGTAAATCTGATCTTATTCGTACCTAAGAACAAAATACATTGTTTTAAAAATCAAATAAATGTAAATAAATGACTGAAAGCGAAGAGGAAAAACACTCCCGAGGTTTAATTAAAATGTGTCAAATTTTAACATGAGCTTTTAGGCAAATAGGAACCGAAAATAAGATTTATGTGCTCGTGATCCCTCAACCAAACAGAAGCAAATCCTTTGTTCAGAACATTCTCAAGTAGGAAATACCAAAAGTTTGAACAGGCAAAAGCATTAAAAAATATATTATAAACATATAGATTTAAGCAATTAACTAAAATTAAAAGAAAATTTTCATTTTATGGAATATATGCGTCATATGTTCATGGACTTGAATTAAAATTGCAATTCATTTCTAAATAACTGCGTTGTTTTCCCCCATCACGAACAATCAAACTCTTTTTCAGATCCACAACAGACTGATGGCAGCATCTGAAATTTAGCATTAGGGGATCTTGAGTTGGGATCCAATTTCTATTAAAATATGGACTCAATAGCTCAGGAGTAGTTCCTGAAAGGGATTTTAATATAATAAATCAGTCGATTTCTTCTGTTTCAGTGTATAAAAATTCTACAAAATAATCAATTTAGTTTTTTAAAAAATAGGTTTCTTTGTTAATGACACTTTATTGCATAAATAATGTTACGGAATTGTTTTTAAAATGTTATAAATTCTGATTTTTTCATAGAGAATAGAATTGTTGAATTGACTTAGATATGAAGGTAAATTATACTTATATTGTAAATTTTTATTCAAGCTAGAGTTTTCAATCTCTTACTTTTTCCCAATTTTGGATTTAAGTTGTATTTTTCGTCTTTTCTGTTTAATTTTAGATTTCTTAATAATTACTAAGGAAATCCTATGAGTAAAATGATGCGCTTATCTTTTTTTAAAGCTGACATTTATTTTTCTATTAAGTTATTGTATCGTTTCTTAACTTGGTTTTAATAAGTATTTTTTTCTAATTTATTTGTCTTTTTTATGCCTTCATCCACCGTTCTAATTTCGAGTCCCTAAGAGTTTCAGAATTTTGCTCTGAATTCATAGAGCAATGCTTCTGAAACTCCTGGAACAATTACAGCATAGAGCAGTGCAAACTAAAGTTAGGATCTGCTTCTGTTCTTTTTTCAGTTTCTTTATTTCTATCACTTTAACTCAAAAGCAGAATAGGCGTGTAATTTCAAACAACCGTTTTGACAAATAGCCTCACTTTTTTGGCTATGAGGCTATTACAGAAAAGGCTAGAAAAGTCTTGATTCTTTACGCGTCCATTTCAGCCTGTGGGAAAATTAGTTTATTTCAGTTATTATCTTATTAAAAATAAAAGTATAATAACGAAAATACTGACTCTCTTTCTTTTCAGGTATAATACTCGAAGTGATCTCGGAATACTTTTCACTGAGGTTTTTCATGGCCAATAAGCTTTTTATAATGTGTGTGCAAATAGTGTAATTATTACAGGGACAATATAAGACTATAATGCATGTAGTAATTCTGTCATTTCTTCAAATGATGATCGAATAAGAACTCTATAAGAGGTATAACATCTCTGAGCGATTTTACAACCAATATACAAAATATTATCTATAAAATAGCCTGCATACTTTATAATTACTTGTTGGTGATAATAAATATGAAGCATCCATGAAGGAAGGAAGCATATATGTTTTATTCTTATCATATTGCTTCCTGAAAATTCTTTTGATGTACATGATTCTTGAATTTCCATTAAAATACCCGAAACAAAAAATTTGATATAGAACCACTGATATAAAAACCCAACAATTCAAATCTTTGCGGTTAACCTAATTTCCTGAAGTTCGCGCTGAGCTTCAAAACAAACAAACTGGAAGATCATAACTATGATAATCTAACCTTACTAACTACCAATCAACAGGTTCTCCTGTTCTCTGTCTTTTTTCCTGAACTTGACTGAGTTCACTCTCGTGGCTGATAAAATCTCTCCTGCTTTCTTCTCGACCGATGCCGATCACGCAAACTTTAATTCGCTTGAAGACAAGCTAATTTACATCGCGTGACTCCTTTTTCAATGACAGAAACAACGTGATAGCATTTCCAACTGGTCACGATATCCTAAATTACTAGTTTTGGATTTTATTCCTCTTTTCTGCGCAGCGCAAATACCCATGAATGAATAGATCAAATTTTTTATTTTCTGGAAAATTATTCAAAATTGGTTAAATGACTGACGAATTCCGATGTCCTGCTGAGATGCGAATACTTTGGCTTCAAGAAAACAAACCGTTCTTTTAATCCATTCGTGCACAATATCTAGTATTGCTCGTTTTGCTTGACTGGAGTCAACAAGCATGTAGAAGACTTGAGTCTCACGAATGAGTCACAATATCTTCAATTGATTTCATGCTTTCTGTAGTAGGTCGGAAGTACATGATGTGCAATTGGGTTTTATGGTAAGTCGGCTGCTTTCGATTAAAACCAGGCATTTATTGGTAATTGGCACGTTTGTTGTTCTGCAGTGTTTAGATGTTCCACAAAAGCGTGAGTAGAGCCCACTTAATTCGTGCTTCATTACGTTTAGCCTCATCAAATGAAAAGAATTGGCATAAAGTTGCAAAATCGGGAACAGTCAAATCAAATAACACGAAATTCAGACTTTTTTAAAGCTGCCCAACGCGTTAAGACGCGCAATTTTTAGTTGAATGATACAGGTTCGAAATAATAAATCTAGATAATCTTTTTCTAATTTTCATATACAGATTTCTTCCAGGATTGGACAATTATGTAATGCAATTGTCCAATCCTAGACGAAGGTGACTCACAGAAAGTTAACTCGTACCGAATATGAGTTAAATTTATGCGAGTTAACACGAATATTGGTCGTTCATATCCTATGCTATATAGAAATTATTTCTTACCTTCATAAAACGTATTATTTGTGGACGATACAGTACGATTCTTCATGCTCTTTCATGTGAAGTAAAAATTTTTCTATAAATGCTTTAAATAAAAGTGACATGAATTTTCTTCCCATCTATAAAATTCAATAACAGGTCTGAGATATTGTCATGAAGAAAAATGTTTTGAGAAGAAAAGATTGCTATTGATACCGTATTCTTCTGTTAATGGGACTTGAAATAATAATTGTGTGATAATTCAGAAAATCAGTATTTCCTATCCAGAATACTAAATTCGGCTTCCGTAAAGGTTATTTTACCAAGATCTAACTTATTGAATTGACCCTTTTTCCTTTGGAAATAATAATATAAAATGAATTTGCGTATTTATGTGTTCAATATATTTTTAAATACTTTTATTTAATTGACTTGTTTCATGTTTGTAAAGATGGAATTTTGTGATCTACTTTTTACTCACTTCCTGATGTGTCGGTTCATTGTAATTTTATACACTTTTGTTTTCTCATTGAAAAAATTACAGAACACTATTTTACATAACAGATATATACAGAACACTATTTTACATAACAGATATATACAGAACACTATTTTACATAACAGATATATACAGAACACTATTTTACATAACAGATATATACAGAACACTATTTACAGACATTATTTTTCAGAACTTAATCATCAGTTAATCATTAATTAAATTAAATTTCATTTACTTACCAGATGAGCCACCTGGTAGTGAGTTTGAGAAACAATACATATCAAGACAAAATAGTTGAAAATAATTAAAATGAAAAAAAAATTCATTGTTTAACTAAGTGTCACGAACACATGTGGGTTTAAAAACATTTTTTATTAAATTCTTTACGTAAATTTTTGCGTCTTGAATTATACAAAATCTCGTTATTGCAACGATATCATGCCACACATTATTGTGTATTCTCTTTTAACAATACGGGATTTGCTTCTGAGCCTTTAACTTTTGCTATTGAGTCCTCCCTCCACTGTATCTTCAGTAATTACTTCTGTAAGCCTGGTGATGCGCTTACTGGCTCATACGAGGACTTTCCTAATGAGTCTCGGAAAAGGAATCTTGCTTTCTTAATATGACACTGTTTCACACTATACACTCTCTAAAATTTGACGTCATAAAGATTTTTATACATAAAGATTTTTGTGTATAAATCCATACATTTTATCAAAAATATTGCTGAAGTACCATTCGACTATAACAAATGATACACACTTTTATAATGTTTGCTTTATAGATGAAAAGTTTTTTAGGAAATCTACCATACGAAACACAACACATAAATAATCTAAGCATTTTCTCATTTATACAAAACCTCGTTATTGTGTCGGTATGCATGCCACAAATTATTGTGTTTTTTTTCTTTCTCTTATACGAAGTATACAAAGAGAAAGTATTGTAATCCTCAAAAAATTCGAACTCGAGATTTTGACGAAACTCCACGTTTTAGACCTCCCCGAGTCCGAAAAACACAATTTTGGAATTATGTCTGTCTGTGAACACGATAACACAAAAACTATTGCAGATATGGGGATGAAATTTGGTATGTGATCTTTACACATAATGTGTAGATTTCTAACAAATGTTTGAAAAAATCCGTCTATGGGAAGTCTGTCTGTCTCTCTGCACGCGTTCATGCGAACTCTATAACTCAAAAACTTTAATAGCTAGATGGATAAAATTTGGTACACAGTTTTGTCATCAGAAATGCAGGTCTGTATAAAATATTAACCCATCAAAGGGTTGACCGTCTGTCGGTCTGTTAATCGCATAATTTTGAACTCCATATGTTCTTAACAAAATTACTTAAATAAACGAAATTTCGTATGTAGTCTTTAAACCCCAAATGTAGATTTGTCTCCAATTTTCGTTTAAATCGGTTTTTGAAAAAAGGCGTTGAAATTGCATATTCGGTTTTTTCTTCATTCTACGACGCAAAAAAAACCAGCGAGATTGGTCTCCCCTAAACTTTCTCGTATACTTTCCCAAAAAGGTGCTGTTTCCCTTCCCCCCGCGTGAATAAAAAAATTCGAACCTACTCTTATCCAGAATCCAATGACTATCAGAAGGTTTTTCATTGTAGATTAAAGTGATTCTAAAATATTTACGCCAAGAATCAAAGAGATGCGTGCGATTAAACGCGAACCGATTTTCTACTCTTACCATCTCAAGGACAAAGAGGCGTAATCCTACCACGTGCAAAGGCATTTCTACCACAGATTGCTACCAGTAGGCATGCGCATGGAGTTCGTTTCAAAAGGAAAAAAGTATGCGATTATACAGTCCGAAAGACAGTCAGCCCTTTGACGGATTTGGCCCAAAATTTTATACGGTAGATTTATATAAATATAATATTTATATATTATATTTATATAAATCTACATTCATGACGATAAAACTTTGTACCAAATTTTATCCATATAGCTATTCAAGTTTTTGAGTTATAGTGTTCGCATGACAGCGAATATACAGACAGATAGACTTCCCGTTGACGGATTTTGTCCAAAATTGAATAGAAACCTACAAATTATGTTTAAAGACAACATACCAAATTTTATCCCCGTAGCTCTAATAGTTTTCGAGTTATCGTGTTCACAGACAAACAGACACACAGACATAATTCCAAAATTGTGTTTGTCGGACTCGGGGAGGTCTAAAACGTGGAGATCCGTCAAAATCTCGAGTTCAAATTTTTTGATGATTACAATACTTTCTCTTTGTATACTTCGTATACGAGAAAATAAAAAGACGCGAACGCTGGAGCGAGCGTTTTCTCTACTTTCGGGAATACCACACGTTTTCCCCACCTTAAGGAATACCTCACGTTTTCCGTCGCACAGTGAATTTTTCCCCCTACCTTGTGTTATTCGTATGCGAGAAAGTTTTAGGGAGGCCACTCCCGCTGGTTCTTTTCATATTACTGATTTACTTTTGAGCCTTTAACTTTTTACTATTGAGTATTCGATTCACAGTCTCTTCAATATACACTTCTGTAGGCCTGATGATGTTCTTACTGGCTCATACGGGGACGTTTCCAAAGGGTCGCGGAAAAGGAATCTCCATTTCTTAATATAGCATTACTTCAGATTATACACTCTCTAAAATTTGTCGTCGTAAAGATTTATATACATTACATTATTGTCGTAAAGATTTTTACACCATACATGTTATCAAAGATGTAGCTCAGTTGCCATTGGATTGTAACGATATACGCTTTTATCATGTTTGCTTTTTAGATGAAAATATTTTAGGAAATCTACCATATGAAACACAATACATAACATGATGTAAGCATTTATTTTATTTATTTTAACTTTTACTATTCTCTGTTAATAGAAATTCCAAGCAACAAATTGTGAAATCCATATGCCGTATATATCATAAAAATATTTTTTTGAAAGATTGAAGAGATTGAAATTTTATTTGTATGATAAGATTGAAATTTTATATGCATGATATCCTTTGCAATCGTTTAGTGTATACTAAAGGAAAAAAAATTTCGCTTAAATATTTCTTAATCCCGATTGAAGGGGTTAACATTTCACATGAGATGAAAATTTATGCTTTTATGAGAAATAAAATAACATCGTTCATTCAATTTTCTAATTTTAAAATTAAACTGTAGTTCTTCTATAGGTGAAGATTTATGGTTGCAACTTTCTGAAGTTTGCCGGCTTAGTTTAGTTATATTAACGTCCCGTTTTGAAGAAATTCGAGGGATATTTTCGGAGGACCTCGAAAATTTAAACCTTGGTCAGATGACGAGGACGACACCTGAGCTGGTACCCCATCTCCAAACTTCCGCACCACACCAACGGGAGGAACCTGAAGTTTGTCGTATATAGATTTGGTTGCTTACAGAATATTATAAATTTATAAAATGATCACTTTCCCTAAATATCTTGAGTAATAAGATCACTCATAACTAGTTTGAACAGCATTATTATTTTTGTTTTTCTGTTTCTGAGAGAAAAATTGGAACATTCATATTTAACTCATCTTGTCATTATAGATTCCACTTTTGTATTTATTTGTGCGGCTTAATCTGATGTCTAATATTCCATTTATCTTTTTATTTAGATTCATCGAAAAACTTGAAAAGAGCGACAAATACATCCCATGAAACTATCCCAATTCGTTCATCGAAAAGCTTCCAACTTCAACGAGAATGTCGAAGTGACCTTCTATCAAAAAGCATGTGCTTTCATGAAAAAACTACGAAGATGTGTTCGTATACCCACCTCAATATATATTAAAATCTTGCATGGATTAATCCAATATGAACATAAATCAATAGATTAAGAGATAATACACATTGTAGTAAATGGTGCACTGTTTCCTATACTCCAGATTCAAATAATGTAAAAATACCACGATGTATAATTTTTTCTGTAAAAATATATTAAGAAATTCTGAAAATAATAAATCATTTTAGAGGATTCTAATACTGTTAGATTATTACATTTAGTAATTCTTTCCACTTCGTTTTTTACAGAAAAACGATTTCAGAAAGATATCAAGTCATTTTCTTCTAGCCCAGGGTGATTTGACAATAGTTAAAGGTGAAAGCTGATTTATTAAGATATAAGTAAATTATTACAATTATTATTTCTGTTTACTTGAAATGTAGGAGTATGACAGATCTTAAAGGCCATTCACACGTTAAATTATTTATCATGCGAACACAAGCTTGAGCTTAGTTTTCCCGTAAAAAAACCTCAGAAATTAGATTAGAATTTCCTCGCACATCCACCTGAATTCTACGACCACGCTCTTGTTGAAAATTGGGCGAAAAAAAACTTTGCTTTACGACAGTCTAAACTCCTACAGGTTTGAAAAACCTGTCAAGTTGAGCGAATTTTCTGGAAGAAATGTTAGAGCTTATATAAATACAAATGAAAAAAAATATTACTATGAAGGGAAAGAGGAGGCATCGACCAGTTTTGGAAATTTCTAAAAAGGTGTATTTCGGATTGCAAGATATGTCAGAAAAACAGCTCAAATAAAGCGTATAATCGTTTCAATTTAAACGAATGAGTTTTCCAATTCAATATTTCCTTGTTTACATACAAATATTTAATTTCAAAATTAGTTTTATTTATTTCACTGGAAAGATGTATTACAAAATATGTCAGAAAAATAGAACAAATAAAGTGTATACTCTATTTCAATCCAAGCGAATGTGTTTTCAATTTCAATATTTCTTTGCTTAAATACTGTATTTAGTTTCAAAATCAGTTAAATTGATTTCAGTTTAGTTTTCTTTTGCCATTGTCTTTTATCTATAGATTATAGAGATCTTTGAACATACGCTTCTGTAGTGTTATTTTTATCACCCGTTTTATCACACTATGGAGCTACAATAATAGCTGTCTTAAAGATCTGTCATATCTTCCGTTTAAAGTAGGCATTTCAGTAATTTGTGAGCCTGTAAAATGGAACAGTTATAAATGTTTGTTTTCACCTGTAAAGTTTTTTGGTTCAAAAAATAAAGAATGAGAAGGCATAAACTCACATTTCTTGTTATCATTTATTCCAACCAAAACGCTTTTTACAAGAAACAGAAAATTACATACAATTAGACTTAAAAAATTGAAAATGTTTATACAAAAAATACAAATACGAATTCGATTGTCCTTTTATGTTTTGTTCCATTTTCTTTAGCATCTAACACGCCTTACACTGTTCTTAGAAATGAATCGTTGCACACAGAGATTATTAAATGCTGATGGATTGCACACGGCATTAAATTTTTTAATCAGCAGAATCAATTTTTTTTTATAAATATATCAAGATGCGGGAAAAGAATTAACAGAAGATTATTTCCGCCAACGCCCTCTAACTCAAAAGCTGACGTTTTTCCCACCACTATTGTTCGAAGTAGTTTAATTCAACATCAGAAACAAAATAAAAGCATTTAATGCCCATGAGTTGCATTTGATGACTATTTCAATTCTAACTTTTTTTCTGATAACTAAAAATATATACAGAATTGAATCAGGACGTCAGAAAGCTATTAATTGCATTTAGTCGGAAGCCATTATTTACACAATAATTTTCTAATTAGAATGCGATTAAAACTCTGTGCATTCTATTTATTCATCTAGCAGATTTTTGTAACAGAAATTCTAAGTGAAAACAATTGTTTAATATCCAACTGTAAAGTTGAAAATCGGTTATGCGTTGAATTTTTTATATTTTTAAACTTTAATTTACTTGTATATTCATTTATTTTAGTATTTTCAATATGGCACTTGTCTCAACAGTTTTTAACACGTTCGCGTACAGAAGAATAGACAAAACAAAAAGAAAATACTGAATGAACCAGTTAGTCGTTGCTTTAAAGTCTATATTAATTTCCAAAAAATCAAGGTTATATAAAATTGAAAGCAAGGTAATGTGCCCTATATCATGCATGTAGATAAGGATTACTTTCTACTTTCTTCACTGTGCATGCACATCACAAAATAGTTTTTTAAGGCCATAAGTGGCCATAGATTATACGTTTAATAACATTATTATCACCGATTATAATTTATGGGCAAGGAAATTACAATCGAAGTCAACATTTGAACAGACGTATTTGTTGGATAAAGAGAGTTTTATTCTAGGTAAACTAAATTTCGAATTTTAAAGAAAAAAATCATCCAACATTTACAAAAGAATCATCCAACTTTGAATAGCTGCAATTATAAAACTAAAGAAGTTAGAAACTTTTTGGACGAATTAAATAAAATTAACAATTTAAAGTTTATAAAATTATAAATTTTTAGTGTGACCACCACCAGAATCACGAACGATATCAGTCGATAGCATAATTCATCCTACACTTCCTCTTTAACACAGAACACCTTTTGTTGTTCGGTTATCATCTCGGCATCAACTGACTAAATGAAGTAGCATAGTTAGGATGACAGGCGCCCGTAAGACACATAACACCCAAATAAAGAATCTTGCAAACTTCTCATTCACTAGTATTCGTAGAACGGTGTTCTTATTTGTAGTTTTGAGGATATATAGCTCTTTAAATTTTGGTTTTTCTTTCGTAAACATCCTGTATATAAAAGAAATTTGTTTAATTTAAGCTTCGTTCACAGAATAATAATGTAATATTTCGAAAATGAAATCTAAAGACAGTTGATACCGCGTTTTAAAATAAAATACATTTTGACAGGTATTTTATAATACCACTAAAAACTGCTTAAGAAATCTGTCTAGAAAAATCTGTCTTTACAAAGTAATCATTTTGAAAGGAATTATTATTTCTGTTTCTTCATGTTTTAAATTGTTGAAAATTTGGATGCTCATGTGATATCTAAGGTCAAGTTTCCCGACTTAGAAAATTTGCGAGAAATGTCAGAAATTTAAATTGAAAGTTCGATATTGTCAGATATTTATCTTCTAAATTAGTAGATAATATTAAAGGATTAAAAGGATTTGAGAAAAAAAATTTAAAAAATTCAAATATTTAATTTTTAAAGGTAAGCTTTCAAAGAAATCTTCTCTACCATTTTACCTGCACGCCGAGTATGGTCACGCTAAGTGGGCTGAAAAGAAGTTGAAATTTCTTTTCCCCCTCTGATCATGTTTATTTTATTTTTTTATATTATTCGGAAGAAAAAAAAAACATTTATTTTTAAACACTCGTACAATGATTAAACTGGAAGAGGTAATAAATTGGCCAATTTTGAAATGTTATTTATTTCAGACATGTGTATTTCTTGAGGATGAATTATATTATGAAGTGACCAGACTACACTGATCTTCCGGAAGAGTCCAGTTTTTAATTCTTTGTTCCGGTTTGATCGTCTTCCTGTCAGTATTCTCAGCGTCCCGAGCTAAAGTTCATCACTTCAGCTTAAGATCATTTCAAGGTCACATTTGTTGTCCATGTTCCTACGATATTAAAAAATCGTATCGATAAACGCATATTCCATCATGTTTTCCCTAATGGATCTTTACTACGATTGAGTCCATTTCTTTTGGAACCGAAGAATGAGACGAAATAGCGTTTGGAAATAGTCTCGATGTAACTTGGCGGCTACTTCTGCGTGCAAACTCAAATTCGTCGATACGAACAATTTTCCCAGCAAACTGCGGAAAGGGAAACCGAACGATTTAGGTCATTCGAGAGGGTTTATTTTGGTCTGTTTTTCTGCGACGTACCGTGTTCAAGCTGACCAGTATCAATTTCTGCGAACGGAAGGTTGAAAGAAAGGAAAAGACGCTGGAAAAACGAAAAGAAAAAAAAAACAATCAAGGACCAAGATGGCCCAATAAAGAAAGAACCCAGAGGGTCATCACGTTCATTATTTGAATCACGTGACAAATCACTGAAGGCAATTTAGCAGCTACGATCTTTAAGTCGAACACTTTTCCCGTTAGATGTTTTGATATCGTTTGCTTTGTTTGGTTTCGGGACATTTTTGTGGTTCCTTGAACAATATTTAAAACATTTCTATTGTTTATGTACATTATTTTTGGTTGGCTGAACTCATTCCCAGCCAGCTTGCATGTTGGATAATGGCAGTTGGCTCTCTTAAAGATATATATGTAATTAAAGCAAAGTTATGCCAACAATCTTTCCAGGGCAATATTTCATCCTCTTTATTAGCTGTTCATATAATCTTGAATCAGTACCATAATTAATTGTCTCCAACATAATATAATCGCTAATAATGAAAGCTAAAGCTTATCTTGCAAGCCAAATTTTTGAAGAAAGTTTACAATTTCATATAAATCATACTTTTTTTGCTAACTAGATAGATTCTTTTATTTCTATTCATATCATATATCATCCGTATATATAGTACTGAAATTACTTTAGCTCAATTAAAATTTTCTGGGTATCGAGATTTTTTTTTTTGCATAGCATTTGTTAATTGCTTTTTTTCTCCTATACTTTTAGCAATTCTATAGAATGAATATTATTTCAATCACGAATCTATGAAAGGAAACTAAGGGTTGGTTTAAACTTGAAAGCAATGAGAGGACACCTTTTCGGTGTAAAATAACTATTGAAATAATTGACTATAAAACCCATACGTGTAGTAATCTAATTCCAAAGCAGAGAGAATCTTTCGCTTTTGAAAAATCTTCAAAAGGTGCAACAAAAGATTGTTTTATGATTAGCTATAGCACAAAGAGTGAGGGATCATTGACCCTGAGCTTGTTTAATAGCATTTCAGTAATTCTTGTAGATAGTGAAACTATTGTGCTGACACAAAAAGTGTGAAATCATTGAGCTCTAGCAATGAGTTCCACATCGGTGGTTAATATGTTTGAAAAAGAGAGCTAATATGAACCTCCTGAAGGAAAACTAATAATTGATTGAACTAAGTGGCAATCGAACAAAAGGGATTGATATAATAGATGAAGAAGCTTAGCTTTAAATTCTTTTTCTGGTATAATTTCTGAAAGTATTTTTATAAATTCATGAATTTCAATCATATTACATATTTTTTGTATATCTATTTATTCAAATTTACTTTACTTTATCGTCTTTTACAATCTAACTTAAATGAAAGTATTATTTTTCACAATAGTTTTTTACTAGTGTTGACATACACATGCTTATACTACTAAAGAAACTGCGTATATACCATGTATTAACCTGTTTTCATTTTGCATATTTAAAAGAATAATCGAAGAACAATCGATTTTTTAAAAAAATGCAAGCCTCAAAAATTGCAGAATCTGCTACCACAAATCATTTTCATTTCAATAATTTCATTAGTATTGAATACTGTCTATTTCCTCCCATTTAGACCATGTGACAGAATCACGAATTCAAAAATATGAATTTCTTTATATCAAAACTTCCTGACTGTATCGTTAGGCTGCAAATTTATACTGCTATTTGGACACGAAGAACATTAAATCTGTGAAGAGTCGAAGGCCCTAACACAGGCATGGTGTAGGTCTTCTCAAAAGACATATTTTTGACAGAGACATCAAAACTGATCACACCTTTGTATTAAATCAGATGCTGACAGGGTGTGGATAAAGTTCACCTTGAGAAAAAAAAAACATCAGAAAAACAGCATCAGCAAGACCAGCCTCTCACCAATGTGCCTGACTTCCAACTGGTGTAGCATGTACCGGTTTAATAGGTGGGGCTGGAACAAATAAAATGCTATGTGCAAAACCCGTCCTAACCACGATATTTGAGAGCATTTGCGGTTTCTTACTTTGCTATCTTTCTTCTTAACAAATCTATACTGATTTGTTAAAGAAGAGATTAAATGAAATTAAAAGTTGTATCATGAAAGTAAAAGAAAAAAATTTTCATTTAGAAGCAAAGGAATGACCTTGATCGCTTATGGAAATGTCAGCGTGAAAGAATCCATATTAATAGGCGGAAATCTTAAGGAGATGTTCTTATATATATTTCTGTACCGGTAAAGTCTTACATGTGGAAATGTCAGCTTAAAAGCCCATATTGAAAGAGGTATCTTGTGGAGATGTCGTTGTTTGTCGGTTGGTGAAATCATGAGTGTTTCTATCGCAGAAGGAGCTTCGGTGAAGATTATATTGCACTACATGAGGTTTGGGAGAAGAATATTCATTTTCTGAGAAGTCGTCATTTGTTATGTCATGAAGCATATTTAGGTTTACATTTTCTCTAAGAATTTCATTAGTTAAAGTATTTTGTTTCGAGAACCTTTAATTTCAGTTACATAAAAAGACAGGGCGAGCGTAAGCTTGTAAGATTTGCTCCAAGGCACATGGAAATATTTCTTTTTGTTTGTGAAGATACTGTTAATTTTCAAGAATTTCGTAATGAAATTGTTGCCTGACACTTAACTGATAGCCTTTAACTTAATATTCGCAATACACTACTTAAAGAAATATATATTCCATTTTGCT
Source organism: Araneus ventricosus (assembly GCA_013235015.1). Lineage (NCBI taxonomy): Eukaryota > Metazoa > Arthropoda > Arachnida > Araneae > Araneidae > Araneus > Araneus ventricosus. The sequence goes on from BGPR01000010.1 coordinate 21,874, forward strand.
GCGTTGCAATAGAGCAAGTTTAGAATGGGGAATATTTTTCAAAAGAAGTCTGTAAGATTTAATCATAGTTTAAAATTGTTAAACTCAAAAAGGAGGGAAAAATTTAGAAAATCTTCAGAAAAAGATGTTAATCTATCAAATGAAACGATTCTAATCAATCATAAGAAAAATGGAAAAAAGGAGCAACCGTTTTCAACAACAACCCAAACAGCTCATTTCCGAAAGTTTTCAGTCTTTTAAAAGAAATGTTATACATAGATTTTATTCTAAAGTTAAAATTATTCTTTATGGATAAAGTGCTTTCTTACTAACTTGCTATTGAAGGATGGCAATCAACATTAAGGATTTTATATGTAAGACTAATTCTTTTTCTGCCACGGAACCAGGAGATTAAGATATTAACACATTGGGCACCATCACATAAAAATGCTTCTCTTTTGGGCCTCTATTAATTGTTCTCATAGTATCCGCAATATCCGAACTAATACAAATGGCCTATCAAGATACCAGATGTTGTATTTATTTGGATGAAATGGCGATTATTGTGTTAAGTTCGACATTATATTTCGCACGATAATGACAATATAGTATAGAATCGCATCGTAAAGTCGAATAATTTTTTAAGTACATTATCTTGTGGACAAATCTGTACGTCAGAGGCAAACTATCTTAAGTAACAATTTTTTTAATATTTTACAGGAAAGTCGAAAAAATGTTTCAAAGCGCAATGCAGTGCGATGCGTAATTTGTTTTTTCAGAGCGGTTATCTCTTGTTCTTTTCTACCAACATCTATGGCATTTTGCTCATCCGGAGATGCGGTCGGAATAATGCAAATGTGATTTAAAAAAAATAGAAACAGCAAAATTTGAATTTAATATAGTTTACCTCTGAGGTACAGAAATATGCTTTGTAAATTAATTCTTAATCCAACCGCCATAGAAAATTAAAATGTTGTAACCAAGTGCGGTAACTGTCTGCTCAGTAAAGCAATCCAAATTAGATCCTGATATACCATTACTTCCGTTAAAGCCAAGCAATATGTCCACACCCTTTTCGATTTATCATGATATCCTGATGAAACACAAAGGGCTGAGATTGATTGTATGCTTGCAATTTAACGCTAAGACCGAAGGCCGTTCCTGAATTGTTGGCAACCCATAGTGTGGATCTTGTACACTGGAGTTCTAATTCCATTTTAAGTTGATTCAGTCGTACGATGCAAAGAATCGCTGCTTATCATCAACATTGGCAAGGAACAAGCTAAATGTATTTTGAATACCTTTTGAGGACTTCGTACTCTCGGCAAAAATAAATTTTATGCACCGCTTCCGCATCATGAAGATGAAGCTCTGCAAGGGTGTAATGGAGTCGAAACGCACCGAAACGGCGTTCTGGCATTGTTTCCTTTTATGGGAAATAAATAATAAAATATTGTCAAAACTTCTAAACACAACGTGATCTTTGTTGCCCAGGGTAGAGCGTTCCGGCACTACTTAATTTGCGACAACACCACTGAAGCTCTAGCACTTAGGTTGGTAAGAAGTGCATCCAAAGTAGGTGATGACAAGCGCCGACACGAGATGTTAATTAAAAAAGCGGGACAATTCTTCTGTTGAGTCTCTCATATATTCACAGAATAGGAGCTTTTTGTGTTTAACTTCGTAGTTTAGTGAAGAGAACCGAATATGCACTTGAGACCTCTTCCCGTTGACCGATCAAATGAAAAATATTGTCACTGATCTACAATTTCGCTATAAGGTTCGCATATAAAAATTCACCCATCAAGCTTATTGCGTATTTTGAATTAGGGTCTTGAAATGCACGCGTGCAGAAAGATAGATTTCTCGTGAACAGATTTTGCCCCAAATTTGCTAGAAATCTAAAATTTTGGTATAAAGTCAGCACCATCCTTCCACTTCTTTGCGGTTTCCAGTCATAGGGGTTCACAAATGGACATAGATGCATTATTCCAATTATTTGTTTTCCGTATTCAGGGATGTCCGAAACGTAGAGATTCGTAGCTCCAATTTTTGAACAATTTCAGTACTTCCTCTTTTTATGCTTCATACAGGAGAAATGAAAAAGGAAATCAATTTTGGTGAAGCTATACATTTTCTGACCCCTTCCTGTGCTTCCCGTTGATTTCAAATATCTTTCAGTGAAATTTCAGTTAGATTTTAGATCACACGGGTAGATGAATTCTCAAAATTGCCTTTTAACCCCGGGATTCTTGCGGGGAATGATAAAAGTTTTCCTACTTCCTCTTTCAAGATTTTAATATCAATAATTCCTTCAGACCATATGTGGGGTTACAATACACTTTCTTTATAAGTATCTTCTTTATAAGTATAAACCCAATTGGCAATCATGGTGTGATACAACAGGACAGAGTCGATAAACTTTTTGCAAGATAATTAAAGACTATGCAGATTAGTTTCTCGAGTGTCTTTAAATACTAATTGTTCAGTATTGATCATCACCTGTACCAGTTTCGTACTCTGACAGAAAATTCCTTCGGAAAAGTTAAATGTCTTTTGTGAGATTTTAAGCAGAAGGAACTTTCATATTACGAAAATTATAATTCAAAATCGAGTTGGGAAGTGTTCATTATTTTATTATTAACGGGGAAACTCTAGTCGTGATCACATGCTGAATTTATCTTTTTTAAAAATAATTTTGACCGATTGAAGAAAAAATATGCAATCACTCTTTTAACCAGATAAAATACTGAATGACTCCTTTTATAATAAAGAGTAATTTATTACGGTATTTACCTGTTTCTAATGGTAACATTTTGCTTTTTCACAAGCAAAATGCACCAGCGTTTATCAAAAGGCAAGGTTCCCTATCCTTTTTCCGTGAAAAATATTGTTTATATCATCGCGAATAAGAGGCGATAATGTTTTATAGGAGTTAAACATCCTATAATATTTATTCGGTCTACAGCAATCGATGTGTACGCATTTGGCATCCAGTTAAAATTTCGATCAGATTGACCGACTGGTCCAAGGAAGAATTGCGATCAGTAGTTCGTTTTCTGTGCGCTAAAAGTGAAAATACTGAAATATACGGTAATCCTGTTATAACTGTAACAATTTAAGGACATGGTGCCTATTTTCAAAATGGAAGGGTCAGCGTTTTTCAGAACGACGAAGATGATTGGTTCTTCATACTTTATCGAAATATAATATCATATTATTACTGTCCTAGGGGGTTCTGCTATTGCATGACAACGGAAGGTCACATACAGCTCGTGAGACGCGAGATCTCTTGGATTCCTGGCACTGCGAAATTCTAACACATCTTCCTTCCAGTCCTGATTTTGCCTCTTCTCATTATCATTCATTCCCGAAGCTTAAAAAGCATCTTTGAATACAACATTTTCACTCAGATGATGACCTTAAACAAGCCGTCAACAATTGGCTTCAGCATCAGGGCGAATCCTCCTACTACGAATGTTTCGATTCATTGATTTACAGGTACGATAAATGCCTCAACGAACAAGGCGAATATGTAGAAAAATAAGGTACATATGCACCTTCATACGTGCTACACTTTCCTCACTGTATGTTTAAAATTCTTAAAATAAAAAATATTGAACCTTACTTTGTGATATGCCCTCGTATATTTTTCAATTTTGTTTTGCAAGAAGAAAAAAAGATTTTCTTCATTTTCCCTTTTCCTTCCCCTCCCCCTTCTTTCATCATTGTTTTACCTCCCGAAGGTGGCGTACACTAAAGATTCAAAATGAATGGCCCACCCATGAGACATTTCTTATCCGAGTATAAATCATTCTATATATTTCTCGTACTAATAAAAGTGTGTTGTAAATGTTAAAATTCAGCATTGATGGCGGAAGAAGTGCATGTATACAAAATTCTGTTCGGAAAATATCCACTTTTATAAGTTTCCTGTTATTCGTTCCGAAAGCATTTTGACAGTTGAAATTAAATGTTTCACTTTCTTATGATTGTTTGGGGCTTAAAGCGCCATTTGTATTCTTTAGTTTTATCATTTGTGATTTTAAATGTTTAGAAAAGACATATCTCTGGTGAGAAAACGAACCAATAATCGTAAGGAAACAAAATAATCCATTTATATTGAGATTTTAAAAGTAGCACTTAATTTTTTAAAAAAATATTTTTATTGTAATTTTCCTTCTGAAATTTGTTAAACAGAAAATATGTCATTTTTAATAAAATAAAAACTTGATAAAATATGCAATTTAACCGCTTAAGGACCGAATTATTTTGAAACCTACGGTATTTAGAACGAGTTAACTCGGGTTATGTCCTTAAGCGGTTAATGAACAAAGAGAATTCTATAACTCATGATCATTTAAAACAAGTTCTGAGACATCTGCATCACGATTTAAAGGATGGGAAATGAAAAACTTATTGTTGAATTATCTAAAAATGTTCATCCATTCGGTATTCTAACGGAAAAATCAGTTTTTGTGTGTTTTGTAATATAAAAGGAAATTATCTTCAAAATGCATTGTTTAGCAAAATGACCAGTCAGAATTTTGAAAAATGAGTTAATCGATCATTTTACATTTCCTGCAGAAAGGTAGGTTCAGTTAAATAAAAAGTTAAATGATTCGTAACGTTGAGCTCTGAAGCGTCAAAGATAAGTAGGTAACTTCTTCAAATACTACGCGATTCCTAACATGCTCATTAAACAGCAAAATGATTTCATTTTAGAGACTGTTTATTTTCTAATGTGAGATAGAACTTTTCAAATTCAAATCAACTGCTTATTCACGTTATCAGTTAGAATTGCTCATAAATCATAATTGTTTGTTTTGTTTTGTGTGTATATGATTATGAGACAATAAATTCTTCTAAGGAAAATTCTTAAAGAATGTAGCAAAATTGAAGGAAGCAATTTTTCCTCTAATTAAATAATAATAATATTTCTTTTCAAAATAAACAACTTAACGCTTGTGGAATGAATTTATTAAATTATCACTTATTTTATTCGCTGCCTAGCTTTTTGGAAACCCGATTTCTACAGCTTATAATCATCCATATTGCAAGAAACGTACTTTGGAGATTATAATACAACCTAATTATTCAATTTTTTTATATTTTTTCAACAGAAATTTGAAAGAAAGAGAAAAAAGCCTGCTGAATTCATCGAAAGGTAGCATCTCTAGTAATTAGAATCGCAAACAATTAAGTTAGATTAAAGCCGTTGATTTTGAAGCTATTCTAGGACGTACTTCACTATTTTGAATCGTTATCAAATGACGGGGATGACATTTGAGCCAGCTGAGATTGAGAATGTATGACCGACGAATGCAAATTTAAGGTGCTTTGGCCACGAATACGTTATACTTTGATTCCGAATTCGAGACAACCTGAACTTCATCGTCCACTTTGGCTCTGGACTGATTAGCTAGCGAGAACTTCTGTTCATTGGCGGCCCGTCCATTAGGGTTGCAGCACTCCCTGAATTTTTTTAAAATTTGTATCTTCGTTTTTAATCTTATTCGCTTACTTTTTCACTCTCAGAGTTCCATGACTTGCAAAAATGTAATAAAAAATTGAAAAGATGACAGATAACAAAAGTAAGAGATAAGCCGGTCTGAGCTGCAACTTGCTCTTTCCCCCCAAAAAAATCATTCACTGCACAGAAAATCCGGAGAGAAAAAGCAACCCTTTCTCCCTTTAACTTAGACAGGCTATGGGCTGCCGGGAGAGCAGCTCTGACTGGCACGAAGCCAACTGAAAGCGAAAAGCTGCTCCTTTTACTTTATTTTTCTTTTTTTCCCTCATTCCCATTCAAAGGATCAATCTCATTGGCTGTATATGGGTTTTGGTTTCGATTTGTGTTGCGACCACAGAAATGCATCTGGTTATTTGATTATTTGCTTTCTCTTGATAGAAGGCTAGATTTCTTTTGAAGAAGATATTCATTTTTGGAAGAGTATTATCGAGTGAAGTGGGCGAGGAGGAAAGTGTGTATGTGGAGCTCTAATTTTTTTCTTTTTTTCGTCAACAGAATCGTCACATCACCATTCACTTAACTTCCTGTTAGTAAAACTAGTAGTAAATGTCATATATGATGGTTATTTAATTTGTTTGGGAAGCAGGAAATTTCATATCTGGTTTTGGAATTAAAAACTTTGGCCTACTGAAAGTTAAAGTAGCATTATAAAAATGTATTCTCTTGATAAATACTATCTTGCAGCCCTCCTCGTTTCTGAGCTCACGAGCAGCCACTGCTTCTGTTGAAACAGATATAATAAATAATATATAAATAAAGGAAAAGTAGTTAATAATTATTCTGCCCCTAAGAGGTATACTATGTTAAGTCCAGTTTTTTTCATTTTGATGTTGTTATCGTATTTGTATTATCCCGACTGCATCTTCGTACGGGATAAGTTTTTTAACAATATATCGAAAAGAAAAAAAGTAACCCTTCTCAAAGAATAAAAAGCTACTGTGATCCAGAGCTTCTTTTGTTTCTCCTATAAAATATTAAATTTTTTACTTAAATTAGCTAACCTCTGAGGTACAGAATTAAGAAAACAACTTATAGTGCCAAATTGTTTATCCTTTTACCAGTATCAAAAAAAAGATAGCAGTAGTATGGTTAAATCGACGCGCAGTTTTGAGACAACACACAGTGACGGCGATTGGGCCTTAAGAGTGGAGGGGCAAAAAGTTTATAGACAACAAAAAGTACGGGAGTATAGGTAGTAGGAAACAAATTTTAAAAAATTTAGCTACAAAATTAGCAAACATTCCCGAAAGCTATTGCATTTTTAAAATTCCTTGTTTTAGGGAGCTAAAATTAAAATTTAAGTTTTCCTCAAAAGGGGGCGAAGGGCCAGTCGCACCCCTTTACGAGGGCTATCGTGGGAGGGTCCTCATAAGTTTGAACCATGGTCGAATGACGAGAGCGACACATGAGTTGGCACCTGTTTCTTCAAACTTCCGTATCACACTATCGACGTCGGATTTAACGGGCACCGGGTCTACACACGCGGTGGAATCGGATTTCGAACCTTAAAAACATCGATCGCAAAGTCCAGACCTTTCCACCACTCTAAAAGCTGCCCACCAGAAGGGTCAGACGTAATTATTAATTGAATTAAAGATAAAGAAACGGATGATTTGGATATCAACCGTGAGGTTCAAGAATTTATTGAATCTTATTAGGTGAAAACGATGAGAATAAGTTTTCTGGATCTGAATAGCATAACTTTCCGTTTCATAAGTTTAAAACGTGAATTAATCAAATGGTTTCGCTTTTTAATTCTCAAGTTGTGGCAGAAAGAGCAGGATTTGAAGAAAAAAGAATCGCAGTCTGCTTTTTCATTTCGAAAACTTTACTTCAGGAATCTTTCAAAAATGCAATTACCTCCTTTCCTCCTTTATCCTCCTTTCACTTTTATGCTTTATCCTCCTTTCACTTTTCCAAACAAACCTTTTGTTACGTATTTACGAAATTTATATTTAAACTAAAAAAACGGCATGCGATTTAGAGAAATTCATCTAGATAACCCAGATATTCAGTGCAATTGAATCTATTACCTAATAAAAGAAAATTGACAAATTTTCGATAAGTTTATATTATTTTCAGCGGGTGCCAATCGAAAACATTTGGTTTTCTAATACATAGAACTTATTATTTTTGACCACTAGTTGTAAATGCCATGTTTTTTCGAGGAATTATATAAGAAACTAGCAAGAAGAACACTCCGTATTTGCATTTATCTCACCCAGTTTATAAGGATTGGTTAATTTTAATTACTGAATAACTAACTCACATCTGAGAACTTAAACTCTAATGAAGTCCTATAACATGCATCTATCAGATTAGTTATCGACCATACAAATTTGAATCATATCTACCTTCCTCAAAAAAAGAGGAAATTTACATGAATAAACAGATATCTATCTTCATACTGATTTTTTATAATGTGTAGTCATAGTTTGAATTAAATTATGAGAAATTCTATGCATGAAATATTATAGTTGTGCGTGTCATTCAATATTCTAAGGTTGAATAAATCGTAAGTCAATTCATCTTATAAGATTCGCTGAAAGACTAATAAATCACATCACTTAGATTTGTAAAGAAAGATAAATTAAAAATTTCAGATCGTTTTTTTCTACTTTATCTGACTTTCTTTGGGATTGCAATGACAAATGGCATAATTACACAAGAACAAGCTTTGATGTCTTTTTTACGTAAGAAGAGATTGCAAAAACTGGTTCGATCTGGTAGCTATTAAATGAATTGTCATTTTCTGAACACGAGCAACAACGCCATGAAATAATAAATAAAGCGTTTGTCATGTTGTCTACGCAAATCGCATGTCAAATGCACTGACATGCCGCAATTTTTTTTCAATTTCTGCGTGATTGTTTGCATAGAAATAATAATTAGATTTGAAATTTGACGTTAGTAGCTTCTAACATAGCAATTTCTCAAACAAGACGCACTATCAGCACTTCCTCGATGTACTAATTATTTGCCTTTTCCGATGAAGTAATTATAAGTAAATCAGTAATCCGGTAATAAGCCGTAATTATGTAGAACATGCAACAACATGCATTAAAACTAGGTGATTTCAAAGTATTCTTTGCCTAACCATATATTGCGCATACCCTAGCTTTAATTGACCTAGATTTAAATGAAAATGACTGAAAATGAAACCAGAAGAATAGATGTTCTAAAATGACTCTAACATGCCTTCTTTGACTTTTTTACTCACTTCTCCGTCCTTTTTCTAGTACAGAAAAACTTGTCAAAATAGGGTAAGAATTCCAAAAGAGAAGAAAACCGTTAACCTCTTGACATACAAATTTATGTAACCTCCTAATTAGAAGACGCCTATTTGGATTATTTTAAGTTATTTCAACCCGCAGAATTAGAATTGAGTGATGTTTTTCTCCGTAACATCTGTCATATTAAATTATTTAGTAACATTTTTTAGTTAAAATAAATAATACTAAAACAGATAATAAAGAAAAGACAATGGGAATTCTACTGCAATAAATTGGAAAGGAAAAAGAACAATGCAATTATTTCTGGTGGTTCACCGAACAGAAACTTTTTGTGTGCAAGTTCTTTGTTCACCGCCGCACACACAAGCAAGTTAAACACTTCATACTGTCAATTAAATGACGTGAACCATTAAAAATGACAGGTTTTACTGCTTAAAGTTTATAATACACAACTATATTCTAATTATTTTGCCAGTTTTTCATAATCACAATCTTGGAAAAGAATTCTTGATGTCGTTTCAAAGAAGAGTTGGAGACAGTTCTATAGCATATTCAAGAGTCTGCCAAAATTTCTGAAATGGTGTTTTGGGTTTTTGATATGATCATTTACCTTCACAGCCATAAAAGTTCCTCAAGTGTTAATTTGTTCTATCCTTTCCATTAAATGTAAAAAATGAAAATGGTAAAATGAGGCAAGGATCATGATAAAAAGTTACAGGCAGTAAATATGTTTCTTTCATATTATTCGAAATTATGAGAGTTCTTTCACTGAAATGCTTCATTCTTGTTCAATGCTTCAATCTTTCTTTCTGAATGTTCTTTTACAGAAATGCTTCAATCCTTTCAGTGATTCTCGTGCTTTTGTACTTTTAGAAATATTTATTTATTTATAATTCAAAAAAAATTTAAAACTTTGTTTGAATCAATTACTTTCCTGCTAAAATACTAAAATATGCTATATTTTTGTCATTTTTTTCAGTCGTTTAGGAATAGATTGTGATAGAACTCATTTGCAACAATTTTCTAGGAATATAGAACAAAAGTAATTTTAAAAAATCATACAAATTCATACATTTGAAGTCTATCGATAAAAATAAGTTAAACTGCATATCTTATTTAAAGAAAATAATAAAAATTGAAATTATAGAAAATTTTAATTGGAATTTTCAATAAGAAATGTCTTACTATTCTATCACATAGTGAGTTAAAATGGAATTTCCACGTCCAAATGTTCTTATTGTATGCATACTTTTTATTATAATTTTAAGATTTTTCTTGTGTAAAATTTTATGAGTGAATTTCTTTCTACGCATGCTTCAATTCTTTGCGTAGTTGATTGACTCAAATTTCCTCTTAATAACATCTATAATTAACTGATTTAAAAAATTATTCGTTATTTTATAGCATTTTATATGGTGTAGAGAGAATATGTATTTTACTTGATCAAATAACAATTTCTTTAGTACCATAAACCGGCACATTTTACATCCTGAAGTCATAAATTCTTCAAAATGTTTTCATCTTGAACTATGCATTTTAAAAGAAATATGTGCAAATGATTCTTAATAAAAAACGATATTTTAAATGCTATCAACTTACTGCAGAAACTGCAAATCTTAATTGTGTGCATAAACTTTTATTTAAATTGAATTTTATGATTCATTGATCTCTTGAAAATTTAAAACTATTATTTTCGCATCTTACTTCATAATGCTATTTTATTTCGTTGTTTCGAATCATTTCTTCCCATTTATTTTTCCTAAAACATGTCACTGATATTCACTCTCATTCTAAAACAAAACAATCATCATAAATAGATGAAAACTAGAGTAAGTAATAACCAATTTCAAGGTATTAAATTAAATAACAATAATGAAACGCAATAATGAACCGCATGAAATAATGATAAGAAAGAATTAATTTTAATTGAATTAATGATAAGAAAGGAAGTAAAAATCCATACAAATTTATTACAAAGCAGAAATAATTTTTTAAAAAAATTATAACTGCCATCATTATAAAGGAATTATTTTGTCTATTTTAGAAGTAAGTAATAGTTAGAGATTTAATTTAAAACCATTCAAATACAGGATGCATTTGAAGACCTGATTGCATACATCCATTATGTAAACAAATCTCAAAATACATTGATCAGTACAGAGAAGGATATTTTAGTAAAAAATAGGAAACTATAATTTTTCCTTGATAGAAATGTTTTCAGTATACTTGGAACAAACGGCGTTTCTTGTAAACTTCATCCCAGGGCAAATTTTGAAGGAAGTTCATCTAAATTAAGCTAAAAATGTTTGCATGTAACTTACAAATGAGTTAACTAATTTTATAGTATAGTTTTGAAAATTAAGCTAATTATCAGTGTCTTTTTCGAACAAACGTTTTTCGAATTTTAATGTTTTTCCAACGAATATGAAATATGCAATTCCATCTGAAATTGAACGCAAATAAATTTCGATGGTTCGTACAATTTATAATAAAATCGTTTAGTAAAAATATTTTTATTTGTTGCCGGATCTTATTTCTAACTAATATTTGCTTTTCAAACATACAAAGTAGACATCTTAAAATGATAATTTAAGGAGATGTTTTTCACCGTCACTTGTTTCTGCTACGAAATATATTCTGTTTCGGAAGAGTTCATACCTTTAAGGGTCTTGAACGCTATTATTTGAAACTGAAATGATTCATATGCTTTATGGATTTCAAGTCATGATTATATACAACAAACGCAGGTGAAAAATTCAAAAACCCATTGATCATTAATTTGAATTTCCTTACGGAGAAGATTCGATTAACATTTAAGTTTTCTCATTATGATATAAGGTTCAATGCCTTCATAAAATGTAAGAAAACGTAGGTGTGGATGAAGTTTTATGTAATTGGTATTAATGGCTTTTAAAATTATGCGTTCCAAAACAAGACTAGTGCTTGCGCAAAACGTTGCTGGAAGAGTGCTTTAAATTCTCTTTGCAATAAACACCCGTACATCTTCCCGTCTTGCAGATGTTTCACTTTTTTGACCTACAAGAAGTTCACCTGAGGGCCTAGGATAACTTAATGGCAATACGTTCTCAACAGTTATGCAATCACTTTCACTTCCAATGCTTTTTATGGTGTCTGCTTCCTCTTTCTTCCTTTAAGTTTTTTCCTTGTTTTTGCCTTCTTTACTGAACTTTTAAGTTTTTCGTGCCGGGTTAAATGCAGAGTAACTTGGCTAATGTCATTACCCTTCGATACTTTCAGAGGTCAAATGTCAACTGATTGCATTAATAATGAGCGAGATCAAACGTAATTATTTTGATATGTTTTGCGTTAAACATGTTTCCTTTTCTTTTCCGTAATATAGACATTCTTAGACAATGAATGCCAATCAAGTAGCATTATGTATTTATAAAGAAATCATTGAACAACTGGCTACTGAAAAAAGTATAATATGAAAAACTTTCATCCTTTCAATAATGAATATTTTGAAATGAACGAAACTTTTGATTCATTTATCAATGCTGTTTTCAATTAAAACAAAATTGTTGAAAAAAACTTTATATATCATTAGGGGAACGTGGTGTACCTAGGTCCCATTTTTACTTTTTAATTTTTAATTGGATAATTACTAAAAGAAAGGTAACAAAAAAATTTTTCTTTCATATTTTAGGCCTTTATACACAACATATATTTTTTGTAGATTTTTTTAAAAAGTATTTCAGTGCATTATTTACAATTTAAAAAAAAGTGCAAATAGGACCAAGGTACACCACGGGTAGTGTACCTTGGACCAGATATTTCTAGATTTAAAAAATCTAACCGAATAGTTTGAACATAAACATTTATTGGTATTTTAGCTACAGAAAAATGTTAATGAGCACTTTTACTTAATGAGGTCTTAGATTAGACCGAATATAAAATTATTACAGCAGCAGTTTCATTACTATGAGTAGGCTTAACCAACATTGTAATTAGACAAGTCAATTCCAAATGTTAATTTCCGAAGCTGCATTTTAGATCCTCCAGTCAACACTGAATGTGGTAACTTCCACATTACATCACATTTTTCCACAACATAAGTGGTAGACCATGTAGTGGTCATGCACCAAGGTACACCACTTGGGCATGGTCCAAGGTACACCACTTGGCCATTTCATGGAAAATGGCTGACTACTAAATTGAGGTTAGGCTTAACATAATTTCTAACACATGTTATTATAGCTAAAACTGTGCTTTATAAGTTAGGCATTTTACTATAAAGTAATTTATGTATTTTTAGGAACTATTAACACAAAATTCAACAGGAAAAAAAATTACTTTTGATGGGTCAATTTCCTTTTTCAGGATTTATTCATTCAAATGAGCACCTTGACAAATAAGTTCAGGTACACTGGGACCTCTAGTGGCAAGTGTACAAAATACATATAACATTTTCTATACATCTATACAGATGGCGCTAAAATCGGCATAGGTTCAAGGTGCACTTATGTCCAAGGTATACCACCTTCCCCTACTTCTATTCACTGTTTGGTATCATGGATTGAACGCATCTGGCTAAAGTAGCATTAACTTTAAAAGTAATTCTAAAGACAAAAAAGTAAGAACCAAGCGATTGCGAAAGTTTATCACTTATATTCCTATTGAAAGGAAGTCATGCTCTGTAGCAACTGACATGCAGAATGTTCTAAATTTTAGTTGTGTTTGTTTTTAAATTAAATTGAAATCCTCATATCTGAAACTATAATATATACCTTAATATAATTTGCCTGGTTACAAACGTTACACTGTATAAATCTCAAAAATTCATTCGACTGTATTAGTTTTCAGATTTATACTGAAGTAAAAGTTTGAAAATTTAGAAAAAAAATGACACATATATCAAATGTCATATGTTGCAATTATGGCAGATTCGCCACTAGATTTCAAAGTCGAAAAATAATCCCTTCTAAAAATTGGCCAATAGATTATTTATTAAATTTTACAAATTTCCTTTTATTACTGATGATACGGTGCTAAAGTTTGAATAATAGTCTTCCACTCGGATATCGTCGTAATCGTCAGTCGTTAGTAATTTGAAATCAAGTTTATAGCCTTCATTAGCCCTCCTACTCTTTCAAAACATAATGCAAATCCGCTTAGTTATAAGTTTAAAACGTTATGGAATTACATTAGAAGGCCGGAAATTCATTTAAAGAAATTGCCTTCATATCACTTGTGACATTGCTAGCGAAATGCACAGATAAATTTATTGTCTATGAAATATATGTAAGTAGTATCTTGTGCATCTCAAAGTTGTTTTTGTACATTTATATCGGATTTTTATCTTGAAGAAACGAATGAGATATCAAATTAAAATGAGCATGTCAAAGATCTTCTTTATGTGTGACATATTCAGAAGATAAGTGGAATAAATGCAATTAATATGCAAGGTTGTAGAAAGAGGAGTAAAACTAAATGTATCACTTCTATAATCTGTATCCTTCAGATTAAGATCTCGTCTTCCCTTCTATTCATTTTATTTTGCCGGACAACTCAAACAAATTTAATCCCTGACAGGTAGCAGCAATGAAATTAATAAGATAGGACGCACAACAGAATAATTCTTGTACCTTAAGGTTATTGTTAAACAAGACAAGTCTGTTTTAACTTCAAATAAATAAGTTATATTCATATGCATGTCTGACTTTCCAGAATAAATTGATAATCAAGAACGCATCAGAAAATGATGTGATGAACATTTTCTTTTGTTTCAGTTATGTTTACATCAGAGTATTGGACAGGTGAATGCATAATTATGAAGTTTGGAGATGCATGTCTTATGAGCGATGTTCATAACATTTCAACGTCTACTTTCTATATCTTAAACAAGTTTCCCTTTTTTCCAATAGAGAATTTTGTTCAATTTTACATTATAATATTTATTTAACTAATTATTCTGGCATTTCTCCAATAATACAACGTCACTATCGTTACATTTTTTAACACCATTTGCCTTTATTTTCAATTGCATTTAAAGTCCTTAAAAAGACAAAAATAATTTCTATTAATACATTTTATGGATATGAAAACTATTTGAGGGCACCTTTAGTACAAATATCTGTATTTAAGGAAACAAAAGTATCTATCTTTTTCTTCGAAATGACTAATGCGGCCCGGATTAGCCAGGATTTTGTTTTCATTTATTTTTTTTTATTTTTGAAATTTTAAGAATTATTAACTATTTCAGTCCTTATAATTTTTTTTAATTTTATATTTTGTTAATTTATTTCCTATGCCCTCTTAATGGTCCGCATCTAAAATCTTCTCCGACCTAAAATTCAGGAGCTCTGGTCACCTTAAAAATGCATGTAATTTATCTGTAATTTTAGGTAGCATATAAAAAGTGCAAAAGATAACCTTTGCTTGGTCACCGCATGAAAAAAGTTATTAGTGTGTACATGTAAATCTGTAAGCATATTGAGTTACTGTACCCACAAAGAAATAAACTTTTAATACTATTTAAATAATGATTGTCCAACTAGAACAACTACTATAACCCTCGATTTAGGTGAAATGTCGGCGGTACATCTCTTCGAAAGAAGTTTCATGC
The DNA here is from genome assembly GCA_013235015.1 of Araneus ventricosus. Lineage (NCBI taxonomy): Eukaryota > Metazoa > Arthropoda > Arachnida > Araneae > Araneidae > Araneus > Araneus ventricosus. The sequence continues at coordinate 37,205 of BGPR01000010.1, forward strand.
TTACAAGCGTTTGACTTGTTGAATATTTATAACTTTTTTAAAATTTACAACAGAATGAGGCATGTTATGTTGTTTTTTTTAGAAAAATCAACGGCGTCTTGGAGATGACAGAATGCTGCATTTTTTTCAGATGTTATACAATATTTTTAAGTCTTAAGTTCTAATAATTATCTGTTATGATGGCAATTATATTCTCCAAATGTAATTTGCTATTTTGTATATATGATCATGTTCCATGTGCGATGATCATTTTAGATTTTCATTAATAATGTGTTTCTTTTGCTGGTCCTCAGAACCTGGTCAAAAATGTTCAACATCATTTTTCTTCCAATTACTTACATAAAAACGTGTGTATTTGTCCGCCATACATGATCTGGATTATTGCTTGTTCCTGTTACAGTAGAATGCATATAAGAAAAAGTTGATAGTTTGCGTTTTGTTCCTGATATTAATTGCTAATCGTTCGTTTTAAAGCTTTTTTAGTACTCTGGCAGAATTTTGTAATGTATTCTGACAACAGTTCCTAGTTTGTTTTCATGTTCATAATTAATGTCTGTAATGTTCGTATTTTTGCTGACTTAATGTCAAGATAAATGTTTTTTTTTTGTTTGTGATACGAAGCGAGTAAATGATTGAACCCCGGCTTAAATATGAAGAATTTTAGAATATACTTATGAAACAGTAAATAGTTAAGATATTTTTTATCATGTGATGATATTTGGCGCAATTTTAATGCCATGAGTTTCAATTTGTGCCATCGATTATATATTTTTTATGTTATGACGCTGAGTAGCGCTGTTTTCGTGCTGTGATGTTTATTTTTTTATGTCATGGCTTTTATATTTTTATGCTGTCTGAAGTATCTCTTAAGGGAAAGAAGGGAAAGGAAAAATAATAATAATTCAGAAATCCTGCTTATAGGAAGCAAAATAAGAATAAAAAACAGCTTTTAAAAACTCACATTTATCAATTACAAAAAGTAGATATTTTTCAGTTTAATTATTTTTTTAACTTTTTATTCAATTTATAATGCATTATTATAAATATTAAGGGCCTTTGAAATCAATTTTTCTCAAATTTTCTATTAGTTAGTGACCTTGTGCGAAACCAAAATTTAATTAAATTAATCAATTAACAGATAATTAAGTGCTGAAAATATTAAAGTAGTGTATTGTCGCCAAGAATACCTACAACAATACAATGAACAAAATTTTTAGATTCCAGAACATTAGGAAGTCAGTGAAATATCGACTCCAAAAATCATTTTTTTTGCAAGAATAAAAGAAGTCGATTTATGCATAAAGTGTATAGAAAAGACAGCATTTTCATACAAAAGTAAAATGTTCCCCGAATGCATGTGAACATATAAAAGTATTTGATTTTCATTATTTAAGATATTAAATATTTAAAATGCCAAATTTCATTTGAAACCGGCAACAGTCAGTAAAAGTTATTGAAGAAAGGGCAGCAAAAAAAGTTATCAGGAAAACTAACTATAAATTTTAAAGATTTAAAGACCCTTACGATTATGGAAAAGGAGGAATACACATTTTGTAACGAAAGAAAGAAAAATACATTTATGTGGAATTTCCTTCCTTATTTTCTAAGGTTCTGAATATAATCCTAGCGATTGCGTTGCTGTCTTTGATTTGTGAAAGAAAAATTCACGAGATTTATCGGTGTAAATCGTATGTTCGGTGTGTGGTCAGAACTGTTAGAAATGATTCGAGACATTTGAAAAATGGGCAAGGCAATGACTGCGAATCATGACAGTTATTAATGGCGCTTTAGAATTTAATCAATCAAAGTCATTAAAGGTATTCTTATCAAAAGCTTGGAATGTTTACAGCATTCTGAGCCAGCGCGGATGTTTAGAAGTACAAATGTTGTCGTCCATTGCATTTTTCATCCACATTTCCTTTATATGACAAGCGTGCAGTAATTTATTTTCGCTTTCACTGACATTAAATAATTGTTTTTTTAAATCGAACACAGATCAGCATCCCTTGTTGGTGGCATTAATTGTCTTCAACGATCCTTTGAACTGTCTTTCCGATACGATCGTAGATGTAATATAACAAATGCCAAAATATGTTAAAATTAATGAACGGTGAATGATGTATTGCTGTTCAAAGAAATTTTTTGTGAATTGTTTAATGTTTTTGTATTTATACTTAGATCTAAATGTGGGTTCAATAATATTCGATTCCATACGAGCTTGGCTACTATAGTCTTGAATAAGTTTATTAATACCATTAAGCTGAGTGAAATTTAATTATAAGCTTTGACTAGAATTTTTAGATTTGTTCTTCAGTCGGTTTTCAATTACACGAAAATTTCTATTGAAGCATTTAGCTTTATGGGATATTCACATATTTAAAAATTGTAATATGATTTTATGAAGAAAAAAATACAATTTTTACTTTCATGTTCAAGGAAAGTGTCGTCATAGAATGAGCCTAAAAATCAAAACGTTTTGTGCTTTTTAGAAGCTTCACGATTTCTGTCAGTAAACATCCATGCACTTTAATGGAAGAATACTATTTTGCTTCAATTCAAATACACTTCAATAATGACAGAAGGTTACATTATTTAATTCAAAGGAAATTTTAATCCAAAATTAATATCATAACCAACATTAATTAATGTCTGGTAATATGGAATATTTTCAAACAAATGTTCTGCCTTTTCGTTTATATTCTTTACTGTCTGTATTACAAAGAATTTGTAGCAAATATTGCTTTTGAAGCTTCATTCCATTTTCATTCCAACATTAATTAATGTCTGGAAATATGGAATATTTTCAAACAAATGTTCTGAATTTTCAATTATATTCTTTACTATCTGATTTGTAACTAATATTGCTTTTGAATTTTATAAAATTGTATTTTGCTTTTTAATATTGTTGGACTAGGGGGTTCTTCCCCTGCTCTTTAAAGCTCTCCAACGCCCAGGAATGCGTTGCAATCCTCCGGGGTTTGCTACACGAACCGTGCTCGCTTCGCTCGCTACAGTGAAGACACCGAGTGTCCTAGCACAGTTGTTGTAAAATCTTTATATATATATTAAACCCCCTGCTCGCTCCGTTCGCCAGCCTCCAATAATTACTTTTTCAATCTTTCGGGATCGCTGTTTGATCCCAGCTCTCTTCGCTCGCCATACGGTTATGTGTTTCTGCTAGTATTAAGAAATTATAAGTACTTTAATTACTAAAAGTAAATTGAAATTATTTGAAATTGCATGAACTTCTAAAATTAATTTTTCATCAGTTTCTACAATTAAAATCTTCTGGTAGTATATATATATATATATATATATATATATATATATATATATATATATATATATATATATATATATACTACCAGAAGATTTAAACACATAAAATTTGAATATTAATATTTATAATTCAAAGATGATTAAAAATCAAAATTATTTTCAGCAATCAGAAATCAGTCATTTAAAACTTATTAACTTATTATAGTGTTTTTCTCAGTTTGTGTTTTAGATCTCAGAAAATTCTAGTTGTCGCAGAATGATGTAACCCATCTTGCAACCTTTTATCTAAAAAGAAAATAGTGGCTTGAAACATGTTGATATTAACTATTCAAAATTAAAACACATAATAATTATCAACCCATAGCATTTTTAAACGAATTATATGTTTCTAAAGAGTATTTAGTCGCAAACATATTTTTTGAAATTTCATACGTTAAAAATCAGCATAAGTAATTATCAATCATTGAATAACTATTGTTCACTAACAGCATTTATTATAAATTATGGAACTTATAATAATTACTAACATACTTATAATAATTAGTAACAATTCAACTCCGTTGAACATTTTTGGATTTGAGCTAATGAACATTATTATGATAAACAAGCCATAAAAATTGCAAAAGTTTATATTTTTACATGAAATATTTCGAAACACTGGTAAATTAACTTGAAATTTTAATTATCTTTACGATCATTAAATATATTTCAAGAGTTGATTACGTCGATGACATCATTATGCATTCTCATCAAAATTACACAGTAAATTACCATTTGTTTATAAGTTCTTTCTCGAGTAAAACGACCATTATATTTAAGCTATCATTATGAACTGACATAAAAATTATGGTTCTCATTAGCGTATGTTCCATAAAGATGTTTTGTAAAATTGGAAAACATGATATCTTCTTAATATTACAAAAAAGATCCCGGGAAAAAAATCTACTCAATTCTATATCCCTTTCTCCATCTCTAGTTATCTTCCATCACGAAGATCATTGTAGTAAGGCAAATTTGCGTGAGTAAAGAGGCTTTTACACAGTTGACGAGTGAAATGTAATACTGATCTCATTTTGATATCTGGCGGAAGTCCTTTGGACTCACGCAATTTCATATCTCAGGTTCAGGATGATTGTGCGGAATAGGTACATTACCGCAATGATTTACTAAACTCTATATGCTCAATTGTGCATTGTAAGCGGAGCATTTGTGAGAATTGCACTTCGCTGACACATATACGAACTCGGTAGTTTTCAGAATGCGAAGGTCATATGAAGGGTAGTCAGAGCCAGAATAAAACGAATCTCTTTAATCGTAACCACAAATAAAACAAAACAAAAAAAGCATTAAAAACTATTCAAATTTGGAAAATTAAAATGAAACCGTGGATGATCTATTAATGAACATATTTCATTCAAAGACGATGTTTTCTACCCGAATTATTCGTAAATCAATAATCAGTTTACTTAGATCCTGTCGCGAAATTTGATTGATTTGTTCTAGGGGACACAAAAATAAAGGAATAATACGCAATTCCTTGTTCCTTTTCTACATTTAATAAAGCTAATACATTTCATCAATCATGATTTTGTTCCGTTGGGCGTTCACTCTATTTCGATGGTTTCTTAAGGCCATTTGCTTTTCCGTATATTTTTGTACGTCATTTACCATAGAGTTACATAGTATCTTGCTCTTCTGAAATTTGTTTTTGCTAATTTACTGCACTTGAAATGTTATAGAATCTCTTCAATGTCGATTGCTTTTCTGTTATGTTTGTGATGAGGTGTTCGCTGTCCGAACATCGAATCTAAGTGTGATCGTCAATAAGTGCTTATCGCTTGAGTTCGTATTCCAAACTGTTCGTTAGCCGATTGTCCATGGTTTAATCGAGAAAATACTTAGTTAATGCATCAGATATTTATGCTAAATTTCATGCCATATTTGTTTCTATTAAGTGCTTATGTGCTATGGGTTTTTTGATAGAACCCAGAAAAATGGAAGATAATGTAACGATTCGAGCACCACTTGGTTAGGGTTAGCGAGCTGACCGAAGAGTAAAATTAATAAATAGTGTTTTCAGGTTGAAATAAAGAAGGGCTCCATGAGCGATGTTTAACTACCTTAATGAAAGCTAATTTATTATTTACAGTTATTTATATGTTATCAAAGAAAAAAGTAACATTTTACCGGTTCAACATTACTATACAATTTCGCACGTCTTCCCACACAGTGAGAGAGGGTAACATGAGTAGAGGGGGGAGGCAGCGCCATTTGGCGGATAATTACATCTGTTACAAAAATTTAATTAGTGAAAATGTTATTGAGTCATTTAAGTTTAAAATGCAAATCATAATGCCATGACGATTTGTCTTTCAGGTAATTTATGAAAAGATAATTTTTATAAAATATTTTTAAATAAGCAGAGCTTGAAGCGCAGAATATGATAATTTAATTCATTACAATCTTAAAGTACTGATAAAATATAACTATCGATAAACATGAAGCAATATCCTTACTTGTAAAAAATTTCGCAGAATAAATTTTTAATTTAAATTTATGCGACATAGCTAGAATTAGGTCAGTTGTATTCATGCTCTGCTCGGATATAATACTGGTTACAGTGCGGTTATGATCCTATTCGCGGTGCTTCGTATGTGACAACTCGTGGATAAGATCCCTATAAATGTCAGGAATAGTCAGAACACATCTTGTATGATGATGATACAAATTAAAGATCCCTTAAGTACCTGTTTGGGATTTATTACTCTAAAAAACGACGAAAAAACGACTAAATGACGACAGATATTAGAAGTGTTAACTAATGAATAGTTGTCAATTTTGAAAGAACATCATGCCTTACGAGTGATCGCAAGACAAAAAAAAACCAAGCATCATTATTTTTTAAGTATTTTTTTGTGCTCTTGCAAGCTTAAATTACTGTCAATATGTTTGTAATCCTACTTTTCATTCTACATTTTAACCTAAAAATTATAAACAGTCCCTCTCTTAAAATGAAATGTGCACATCACTGTAAGCATCATAGTCCAGGCAACGAAGGAAAAATAGGGGAAAAAAATGGTGTAGTTTTGAAATTTGGCACAGTTGTAGGGATTAGTGCCCTAAACAACATACTAAAAGTCCCCGACCGTGGGGGTTACGCGGGGGGTACAGGGGGGTTTAAAGGGGGGCTTTTTCAGTTTTTCTTAAATATTTCGAAAACTATGGGTTATAGAGAAAAACTCTCAATTATAAAAATAAACTACATTAAATTCCCTACAAGAAAAGACCTACATCTTTATTTTAGCATCAATAGTTAAGAAGATATAGGGAGTTGAAAAAGTGAGAATTTTTGAAATTCCTTATTGTAATGGTAAAATCAATAAAAAATGCCGAAGTAACAACCTTCAGAAGCACCTCATGCCTATATAATAATTTTATAAAGGTATTATTGTATGTGTTGAGAATAGTGGTGGCGTCGGGGCGGGGGGGGGCACAAATATATTTGATGAACTGTCGTGATCCCTTCCTCTCCTCAATCCGTTTCTCTCCATAAGATCAATTCTAGTAGAGTCAACGAAGGAAAAATAGAAAAATAAATGGTGTAGTTTTGAACCTTGGCACAGTTGTAGGGAATAATGCCCTAAACAACATATTAAAAGTCCCCGACGGTGGGGGTTACGCCGGGGGTACAGGGGGGTTTAAAGTGGGCGTTTTCAGTTTTTCGGAAATATCTCGAAAACTATGGGTTCTAGCGAAAAATACTCAATTACAAAATTAAACTACATTAAATTTCCTACAAAAACAGTCCTTCATTTTTTCTTAGGATGAATGGCTTAGAATATATAGAGAGAATTACAATAAGTGGTTGAAAAAGCTAGCTTCATTTTTAAGAAAGAAAGTTTTTATTTCAAATTGGCGGCTATCTATTACAACATTATATCTATAACATAATATTATATATATATATATAATTATACATACCTACATAAAAATATGCATAAACACTTTTGACACTTGTTCGTAATTAAATTTCATTCGATTCTTCTACTGCTCGCTCGAGTTCGAACTCCTCTTCTAGAGGTGCACCATTAGTACAGATACCATGACAGCACATAAGCACTTACTTTTAAAATCAAATTCAAGTTGGGATGAACGCAAACAGGGGGTAGAACTTGATGTTAAAGGCTGTCCACCTAAAACAGCTATTTTCAAGTCTCTTATAATTGATTGAGGTCTCGTGTATTTTTTCCTGCAAGAAGCATGAAGAACAATCTTTTTCTGTCCTCTGAATAGTTCGTGCTTCCCATCTTTTCTTGCAATACTTGCCTTAATCAACCCATCTATTCCTTTTTCACCTACACCACACTTATCAGTCACAACATAATCTTCACATAATGAACACTTTTCAGCCATTGCATCATACTGTGAATCTATAAATAATGTTAATATAACGCACGAGCACTAACACACACAGGAAACGTCTGTATTCGTTTGTTCTACTAAAACTGTTATTCCAGTATTCGCCCAGAGTTATACATTCTAGTAAAATCTGGAATTCCCCAACACATTTTTACAGTGAGTGATATGTTGACTAGGTGTTGAAAAATATATGTTGTGAATGTGGAAAAAATGAAAGTTGCGAGCTTTTATGTTAAACTCATCATATTTATGTATATTTAGATTATATTGTATTAATATACTCATTTGGAGCGTTTACAGAACCAAGCGACTGAGTAGAAATTATCTTGTGGAGGGGAACGGATGTGAGGGGAGGAAGTGATGACGACAGTTCATCAAATATATTTGTGCCCCCCCCCCCCGCCCCGACACCACCACTATTCTCAACACATACAATACTACTTTTATAAAATTATTATATAGGCATGAGGTGCTTCTGATGGTTGTTACTTCGACATTTTTTATTCATTTTACCACTTCAATAAGGAATTTCAGAAATGCTCACTTTTTCAACTCCCCATATATTCTAAACTATCGATGCTAAAATAAAGATGTAGGGCTTTTTTGTAGGGAATTTAATGTACTTTATTTTTGTAATTGAGTATTTTTCGCTAGAACCCAGTTTTCGAGATACTTAAGAAAAACTGAAAAAGCCTCCCTTTAACCCCCCCCGTACCCCCGGAGTAACCCCCACGGTCGGGGACTTTTAGTATGTTGTTTAGAGGACTATTCCCTACAACTGTGCCAAATTTCAAAACTACACCATTTATTTTTTCTATTTTCCCTTCGTAGACTCGACCAGAATTGATCTTATGGAGAGAAGCGGATTGAGGGGAGGAAGGGATCACGACTGTTCATCAAATATATTTGTGGCCCCCCCCCCTAACCCCACACTACCACTATTCTCAACACATACAATACTGCCTTTATAAAATTATTATATATGCATGCGGTGCTTATGAAGGTTGTTACGTCGGCATTTTTTATTGATTTTACTATTACAATAAGGAATTTCAAAAATTCTCACTTTTTCAACTCCCTATATATTCTTAACTATTGATGCTAAAATAAAGATGTAGGTCTTTTCTTGTAGGGAATTTAATGTAGTTTATTTTTGTAATTGAGATTTTTTCTCTAGACTACATAGTTTTCGAGATATTTAAGAAAAACTGAAAAAGCCCCCCTTCAAACCCCCTTGTACCCCCCCGCGCAACCCCCACGGGCGGGGACTTTTAGTATGTTGTTTAGGACACTATCCCCAACAACTGTGCCAAATTTCAAAACTACACCATTTTTTTTTTCTATTCGTCTATTTTTGACCTTCGTTGACTGGACTATCATGCCGAAACGCAATATTGAGAAGATCATATGCTAAGGTAGAAAATCCATTCTTGCATCATCATATGAAGAAAAGTACAATCACATCGTTTCAGTTTCGCAAAAAGTCTGTAACAACTTGAGGCATTCTGTTCACTGGAAATACCAATTTATTCATAAAATCGCGAGTCTATTGTATATCTTCAAAACCCACTTAAACGTCTTCGGATTGCGTGCAGTTGTTCTTCCATTCTTACGTATGTTTCGTTATGCCTGGATGAGTTTAAAAGCGATATCATAAACTATCTTCCTTGGAACGAAAATTCTTAATTGAAAAAATACCTCTATTTCATTATGCATGAAGAAATATTTAGTCTAATTAATTCCTCAGGATGGCCCTAAATCCCTTACACACTACAGACTCTCTATAACTTCTACAATACGGTGCTTTTTGTGTTTAAATTTGCCGTAAAATGAATAGAACCAAGTATGCATTTGGAAACTGTTCCTCTTTCTGTTTAGGTATAAAATTCCATACAGACCTAAAATTTTGGATAAAAATCACAATTTATTTCGCTCATCTTAGTCTTTGCATTGACTAGCGTTCATTGAGTTTTTATGCTTACATGGACACTGAGAGAGAGACTTCATTAGACGGATTTTGCCCCAAAACTGTGAACAACTTTTATGTAAAGACTACGTGCCAAATTTTTATCCGTCTAGCCTGTCCCGTTTTCTGAGTTATTGTATTCAAACGCGCACAAATATTCTTTTTAAAAAGTGTATACAGGAGTCAATGTAGCCTAAGACGTGGAGATTCGATATCGAATTTTTTGACTATTGCAATTCACATATAACAATCACACATGTGAAAGTATAGAGAATTAAATATTTTATTTACATGGCTTATAGAAGGAATAAAATATAAGAGAGTTACACTGAAAAGCCAAAAAAAACTGGTACAGGCGTGCATATGCAAATAACGGAGATATGCAACCAATCATCGTAACCCGATGCGGTCGCAACGCCTATATAAGACAACATATGTCTGACAAATGTATTAGAACGGTTCCTGCTGCTGCAATGGCGTGTTTTCAAGATTTAAGTGACTTTGAACGTGGCGTTATAGTCGGCGCTCGAGAGATGGGACATAGCATCTCCGAAGTAGCGACGAAATTTGGATTTTCGCGTACGACCATTTCACGAGTGTACCGCGAATATCGGGTATCCGGTAAAACATCAAATTTCCGCCATCGGTGCGGCCGGGAAAAAGACATTGAAAAAACTGGACCATTGACGTCAGACGCGAATCCTTAAACGAGACAGACGTACAATACTTCCTCAAATTTCCGCGGATTTCAATGATGGGGCATCTACAAGTGTCAGCGTGCGAACTGTTCAACGGACCGTCATTAATATGGGCTCTCAGAGCCGAAGGCCCACTCGTGTACCGTTGTTGACTGCTCTGCACAAAGCGCTACTCCTCTCCTGGGCCCGACAACACTACCATTGGACTGTTGATGACTGGAAACACGTTACCTGGTCTGATGAGTCTCGTTTCCAATTGTATCGGACAGATGCACGTGTACGAGTATGGAGACAACATCATTAATCCATAGACCCTGTTTGTCAACAGGGGACTATTCAATCTGGTGGAGCCTCTGTGATGGTATGGGACGTGTGCAGATGGCGTGATATGGGACCCCTGATACGTCTAGAGACGACTCTGACAGGTGAAAGGTACTTAAGCATCCTATCCGATCACCTACACTCATTCATGTCCATTGTGCATTGCGACCAGGACAATGCGACACCCCACGCGTCGTGAGTTGCTACCAAGTGGCTCCAGGAACACTCCTTTGACTTTAGACACTTCCATTGGCCATCTAAATCCCCAGAGATGAACATTATTGAAGATATCCGGGATGCCTTGCGACATGCTGTTGAGAAGAGATCTCCACCACCTCGCACTCCTATGGATTTGTTGACTGTCCTGCAGGATTCATGGTGTGAATTTCCTCCAGGATTCCTTCAGACACCAGTCGAGTCCATGCCACATCGTTTTGCGTCACTTCTGCGTGCTCGTGGGGGCCTGACACGATATTAAGAAGGTGTACCAGTTTTTTTGGCTCTTCAGTGTATTTCAATTTTTGAGAAATTTAAAAATTTCATCCATATTTCTTAAATAAAATACGTGTCACTTTTAATGACAAAAGCTCACTTTTAATAACCAAGCAAAGATGTTCCTAATTCTAACAAAACTTATAGATGGCAATCGTTATCTTTATAAAGTTTCACACATGTGGAATTATGCCAGCTGTTTCATAGAAACGTCAAGAAACGATACAAGTATAACATTTCCCTAAATAAGCACGAAGAAAATACAAAATTCTTATACAATGAATTAATTTCTCTTATTTTTTGATAATCTGCACAGAGTTTTAGAAAATATTCAGAAATATTCATGCATGCAGATTATGTATGATTTATTCACATGAATTCTTGAAATGAATACAGTTTCCTAATTTTGCAATAACTCCTTTTAATGAAGATATTTATATGATTTTAGTATTCATAAATAGGTTCTATTATAAACAAGTCAATAGAAATTTGCTACCCATTTTATTCTAGACTTATTTCTAGGATAACAATTTTTAGCTTAAAAGTAATGAAATAGATTTATAGTAATTTTTATTTAATACTTCCTTATTTTTTTATTGCGGGAAAAGTCTGCGGAAATATAAAATATCCAAAACTGAATGAAAAAGGCCAAATGTAGCAAATAAATTCTATGTATTCACCAACCTTTTGCAAATTATTTTTATGCCGTTCTAAAATCATTCATTTGATAACTAAAGTACAGAGGGCTTTCAATTAATGTACCATAAATACAACGCTGTAATGTCGATATTTCATGGCTTGTGTATTTTCAGATAAAAAAAATCATAGCGAATGTATCGAGTCAAAATCTAATGCACAAATTCATAGCCTCGCTCTAGCTTTTGACCTTTTCTTAGTTAGAATTACAAAAAATAATAACATTTATATATTATAATCAAAAATCTGATATTCAATAATTTGGTATTTTTTCAACTCTGAAGAAATCATAGTATGTTTGTAGATCACTATAAGTTTTAAAGACAAAAGACTGAACACAATATAGAAGAACAAAATAATTTTTTTTCAGTTTAAAATTAATTTATTAAACATTTAAAATATATGAAAACAAAAGTGTTCTTGTATATGCTTCAACATCAAATTCAAAATTTTTCATAATTTAATACAAAATATGAAACAAAATTTACATTGATTCTTTTAAAACCAGACTTAAAAATAGTAATAATTCTGGTAAAATTTTTAGAACTCCATTACTTCAGAATTCATTTAAAAACTCTCCCGGGTTTCTTGATGAACATTTAACACCTGTATTCAAAAGCTTAAATTTTTAATGATAATTTAATTTAAAATCGTATTTAATATTTATCTAAAATTTCTGTATCGACCTTGCCCTTCTAATTTAAAAAGTCTAAAAAATCCGAAATGAAACAACTGTAACAAAAACTTTGCATTTCTTTTTAAAGAAAAAAATTAAGAAGAAAGGAGGTAACAGTGAAGCACTTGGAATACTGAGATGTCAAACACACGCGTATGAATTATAAAGGAGATGAAAAATTGGCTATTATAGTGATGATAGCAGCTACAAATCATAAATCTCTTCAAATTGCATATAAAATTAATGTGCAAAAACAAATCTTATGCAAATCCCGAATAGTATGCTTTACAAAACTGTTGAATGCTGCACGATTTGTATCCCATCAGTAGCTAAGCACGTACGAACGAAACGTGACTTAACTATTAATAGTTAAAGCAAGTCTTCGATTCTAACTGGAAAGAGCTATTGCTATGCAAATCGCTTGTACTGATTTTTATCATGTGCCGTCTTTTGAGCATTTATGGCTTGTTCCTTCCACTGCTTATCAGTTATTATATGTTTTGTTCGCAAATTGTTAATCTAATTTATGTGTCTTTTTAATTTGTTTCTGAGGTTTTAGTGTGATGTTATCTGGATGCTTGATCAAAAAATGATTAATTTTTCTCTTCTTCTGTTGTGTATTTTCACACGGAAAGAGCCATTAAATATATTATTATTAGCGTTGTATTCTTTAAAAAATATTGTTAACTTGTAACAGTCCCTTTTTTGAGAGGTACTTTTATGAGTTTTGTATTGGAAATTTGGTAGACTTTAGTTACTGAATTAATTAAACCAATTTAAACGGTAGCATGCATAAAAATTTTTTTGAATATGTCTGTCTGTGAAGATGATAATTAAAAAGCGAAACAAGTTAGAAAAATGACGTTTAAAATGTGTAGATTTCTATCAAATTTTGGAAAAAAATCTGTTAAAGGGAAGTTTGTCAATCTTTCCTTTCGTGTGCATAAGAACGTGATGACCAAAAACTCCAAAGAGCTAGATTTTGAAATTTGAACAATTTCTCACAACAAAATTAAAGATTTGCATAAAATTTTCGACCAGTTCCGTGTAAGAGTTTATTGTCTGTCGATCTGACCATCTGAATATGTAAAAGGCTAACGCACGTGGCACAGAAAAGAGGTTAATTTCACTTTTGCCGATGGCAACGCTCGGTTTATTTACAAAACAAAACCAGTAGCCATGTTAGGCATAACTTCATAAGTACAGCCTACAACTATATTCGATCTGGTGTAAAATAACTTTTTCTCGAAAAAAAAAGTTTAAGACGTTGAATTCACAATATTTATAACAACATAATGGAACTTTGGATGAAATTATTCAAAAGAGATCAATTAGAAATGAAGCAGATGGGATTAAACAAGCCCTAGAACGTACAGATCAACGACGGGTTTATCGTGTTAAATTCACAAATTGAGGTGAACATCATGGAACTTATTATTGTCAACATTGTGTATTGAGTACTTTTTTCCTGTATACTCACACCACCTTTTTGTTTGCGAGCACTGAATCGTCACCTTGGCTCAACTTCTTTCCCGACGAGCGCTGTATTTTTGGCTAACTGCAGTGACAGGAGCCAGAATGCGCCAAAAATGCATTGTGTGCATATAACGGAGCTCAGATGCTCGGTGCGGGATCAGATATTTTGTATGAGTAGGAGCACATCTCATAAGAGCAGCTTACTAAAGGATGACTTTTAGTGCATGATCTATACGCCAAAATTGCATATGTGTGTGAAATTTTTTAACCAACGGGAAGATGTTCAAACTGCACTCTCGGTTTTCTTTACAATGCAGCGAAATTAAATAGAAAACACTCCAGATCATTGAAGTGTATGAGAAAGTCGATGGGAGAACGCTTACGCTGGTTTTGTACCTAATATTTTCTATCTAAAGCGACACATTCACAGCTGCTTCACACTGGAATTTTTGGAACACGGGAAGAAAAAGCCAATGGTCAGTTTTAAAAACCGGAGGACTCAAATGGATCGAACTGATTGAATTCCGAATAGTTTGAAATTATATTGGAATGGCCGGATGGCTTTGAGGACCTCCCTGCAATGCTAGAGGGAAAACATTAGTTCCGTCTAGATTGGGACCTCGCGACGAGTCTAGAAAATTGGAAATCCGCTGTGTGGGGGAAGAGGAGAAGGGATCAAAGAGTGGCTATAGAGCACTTTGGAGCCTCCGTTAATGACGTGCCTTATATTTCAACTTGAATGGGTGGAAAAAAACTGCTCTTAGGACAAATGGCATAGCTCGTGAATGCCCGGATTTAAGAGTGACTGGATCAGTGATTCTAATATTTTCAAATAACGCTTCTATCTAATAATAATAGAACAGTTATCTCAGACGGTGACGAAGGAAGTAGTGGCTCGTTATAGACGTGATTATGGGGTCAAAGAAATAGAAATAGAATTTCTATTGAAATAGATTTTCTATTAAATTTTAAACAAATATAATATAAATCAAGGTGAGGATATTAAAATCAAGGTATTTTTTTTTTTATCTTAAGTAACGAAGAACCTGAAAGAAGAAAGGTATTATAGTAGTTTTTGTGACTCATCTTGTGATCGCGATCCACAGGTTAACAAGCCTTGTTAAAGATTAAAGTTTTTGAGACCCTTTTTGTGATTGCAATCCTCATTTTATAAAATTTTTGATTCCGACGAATGCATTGCATGAGTGTGGATTTAATAATGATGTAATCACACTCATATGGAGAGAAAACATTAAGAGTGATTTAGTGCATTTGTGATTTCACAGTCTTTGAAAAACGCGAGTGAATTTAAACCAGCGGGAGTGATCTCCCCTAAACTTTCTCGTATACTCCCCAACACATGTGGAGAAAAGATAAGCTAAAATGCAGTAAAACGCGTCAAGCGTCTCTAGTACAGTTGGAGAAAAAGTTGTAATAGAAAATCTCGCGCACATTGCCAGAGATCTTAAGAAATAAAAAAGCATAAGAAACTGAACTGATGAATCAATTGGCACTAACTTTCGTTTTATTAATAACAATTACTTTCGTTTTGTCCGAGTGAAAATAATGCAAAATCTACTAACAGAAAAAAATGCATTACCAATTACAAAATAAAACTAACGGTAAATTAAATATGCAACTCTTTTCAAGAAAATATTTCGTCCTGACTGACTATGAGTCACCGGAATGAAAGCGAAAGGCAGATCAAAATGAAACGAGCAGAATTTGGCATTGAGAAATGACAGAACGTTGTATGGTGAAGAAGAATCAGAAGCTGGCATGATTACGCAATAGGGCTGGGTAAGACAAAGAAGAACAAATTTGAAAGCCTATTTTTTAACCGATTTAACGACAATTGGAGACAAATCTGCAATTAGGGTTTCAAGATTACATACAAAATTTCATTTATGTAAGTCATTTCTTTTAGAAGATATCTTCTTCAGAAATATGCGATTATACAGACCGACAGACAGTCAACCCTTTCACGGATTTGGCCCAAAATTTTATACGGGTTTACATGAACACGGACAGACCGACTTCCCGTAGAGAGAATTTGGCCAAAATTTGATAGAAACCTAAAGATTATGCGTAAAGATCACATACCAAATTTTATCCCTGTAGCTCTAATAGTTTTTGAGTCATCGTGTTCACAGACAGACATATTCCAAAATTGTGTTTTCTGGATTCGGGGAGGTCTAAAACGTTAAGATTCGTCAAAATCTTGAGTTCGAATTTTTTGACGATTACAATACTTTTTCTGTATATACTTCGTATACGAAAAGAGCAAAAAGACTTACTAATCTGAAGACTAAAGGTTTATCTGACATATAGTGTTTTCATTGCACTCCAAATTACTGAATATGTTTAAAATAATAAAAAAAGATTTTTTACAATACGCTTAATATTTTTAAATAATTGTGGTTTTATATCATCCCAAAAATTATTCAATTATTAAAGAAAAAACACCTCTGTCTCTTGACCTCACAATTTGACTTTTTCTTATTTTTATAAATATTTCTTAAAATAGGATATGAAGAGTCTGAAGATGATATGACAGCATGAATAATTTATGGAGATGTTTACATATTGGAATGACAGGTAGTTTAAATATTGAGAAAAGTGTCGAACCTTCCAAAGATACCGCGCACTTTAAAACAGGTTACTGACACTTAAATGAAACTTTTTAATTACCTCGTCCAGGAAACTGTGTGTTTATTGCGAAATAAAACTGCTGCTCTATTCCACTTTTCAGTGATTCGTTATGCATGTATTCCACTAAATGTGTTAATGTTTTTCTTAAAAGTATCTTACTTAAAGTGTCTTCAACCGTTTTAAACATATTACATTTCTTCTTTCCCAAATGTTTGGTCAAACAAATAATCGTCACAGTAGTTTCTTGTCTAAAAAACGAGGAAGAAAAAAAATTAGCACGTTTCGCGCTCATTTAGTCGAAATTAAGATTACATATTTTAAGTCATTAATTCTTACAAAAACTTGATTGTTAATTTAATACGTTTCATTTAAGTTTTATTGGATTTAAGTAACGGATGATATTCGACTAATTAGAAATTCCTCCGTTATTCAGTACCTGCGTTTTCACACGCATCCGAAACAGGTTGTGAAATGATGAAACAATAAAAAACTCTTAAGACTTTTTCGTATACTTTATAGGTTGTGTTTTTTTTCAATTCTCGCCATTATTTGGATAGCATTCTTAAAATTTTCATTTTTTGTATCTTTAAATACTAATATAAATTATATAGACAATTTTATTTGCCATCAAAATCTATGATTACTGTTTCAAATAACACATTTTCTGAAATCTCTAATATCACTTCTTAAACGATACTTTCCAAATTGCACTGTGTTTTGTTGCATAATCCAAAATGAAATCCTAAATTAATATTTATGTATCGCTTATTCGCATATTGATGGATTGGAGACGATGATCATTAACTCAAGGAATGTAATGTGCTCCTGGAATTTAATAATCTAATTCTTCTTCAACTTCTGAACTATATTTAAAGATTATTTTACAAAATTTCATTCAATTCAAATTAATGTTACACAATTTATTTTAATGTTTCATGATGGCTAATTGATCATAGCTAGAACATGATGGCTATCATAGGCTAATTGATAAATGCGTATTTCTAGGAAGAACGCCGTCATTTTTCAGTTGTTATAACGTGTTGTTATAACGTACCAGGCACATTGCAAAATTATAGAGCTTTTTGAATAAGCCGAATTTTTCAATTTGCCTACGATTTCTATAAACTTTTATTTCTCTCATGGAAGCGTCAGAAATCACTTTTTAGTATAAGGGTTTTTTTATAAGCGTCATTAGTCATATGAAGAACTTTGCGAAATTTTTCTAATGAATTGAAGGATGATCATGATTCATATTTTATAATCATGCACATCACTGTCATTTTATCATAAAAGAACTAAACACTTTTACTTCAGTTTTGCTACAATATAATTTAAAATTAGGTAATGATTTTTAAACAATCAATTTAAAGAATATTTATCCTTTTTAAGCAAATTCCTGTCATTATTAATAAAAGCAAGATTCGGTTAAGTTAGAACGAAAAGATCTTCGGACCAAACTATTTTTCTAGAAGAAGGATACAGTTAAAAGTCAAGTCAGTAACATAATACATTTGTTATGGTGCATCTTGATCCTTTTTCTTTAAGAAAATTTGTTCGTGACCAGAGAATGTAAAAGAACAATAAAACATCTCCCAACAAGAGATATAGCATAAGGAAGCAAGTGACCACAATAGAACACGTCTTTTACACACAGTTATCCCGGTAGATGGAGCGTAGAATTCTAATTTTTATGTGACGTTGCAGCGACTGCAATTTGCAGAATGGTAGGAAATTATAGTATTACTAAGTAATAATATGTGCTAGTAATTTTTTTTTTGCAACTCATAGAACAAAATCCATGTACAAGATA
Organism: Araneus ventricosus; assembly: GCA_013235015.1. Classification (NCBI taxonomy): domain Eukaryota; kingdom Metazoa; phylum Arthropoda; class Arachnida; order Araneae; family Araneidae; genus Araneus; species Araneus ventricosus. Next base: position 55,690 of record BGPR01000010.1, read on the forward strand.
ACATAAAAGTAGAAATTTAGCATTTTAAGAAAAGTAGTTTATGCCTTTTTAAACGCCAATAAAGCCTTTTGGGAGAATTTTATTTTCCATTTTAGCGTGTATTAGGGCTTTGTTTACGAATTATCTTTTCCTGAAGCAACGAAACTAACTTTAACATGACACTTTTTGAATCTGCATTTAATTCCCTGGTTATTTGTTTTTTAAACTAATATCATTAATATCTAAAAAGATCAGAGAAAAGATTTTTAAAAGAAAAAAAAAGAATTATTGGAAAATGTTGAGGATATTCAAAAAATTCAGAGTTTATTCCTTCTCAGGGTATTTCATTCTTTTTCGTGTTATCATGTACTGAAGCACCGTAATAAACTTCAACATAGCTTTTATAGTCCAACTTTTATTTACCTAGTAATTTGTTAAACTAAAAACTTTTATTCATACTGAATTAAGAATTATGGGATATGCAATTCTAGACTTAGTTTGCTAAAAGTTTTATCAGATATTTATAGAAAAATTATTAAATTTTAATGTAAAATATTTTTAATAGAGAGAAGAAGCGCACTTAAATTATAAAACTTTTTGAGATATTTTAATTTAGAAAAGTAGAGCGAAAGTTTCTTTCAAAAATTAATGAATGATTATATTCAAAAAATTTTAACATCATCTTTATTTATTTTGTTTCATTTTAAGCACCTAATATATCCACAGATTTGATCCATGATTATTAACATCGCTTTAATTATATACATTCAGGAAAACTAATTAATTAATTTCCATGATTTAAAAGTCCCTCAAAAAGGGCGTAATGTTTAAAAAATGTAACTTATTAACATACAATAAAAATATATTTATTCTTAGTATAATATTTTTAAAAAATTTTATCAATAAGAGATTATTTTCCTTATAAAATTTAATGTGTCTATAGTAAACTGCAAAATTTTATTTCTGCTAAGAAACACTATTACTGGTGGTCAACGTAAAATCATAACTCGACTTAAGTAAGAAGAGTTAAAAATACACTAGAAAAAACATTATCTTTGGAACTTCTAGAGTCAGAGGTCATCAGATGTTGAGAAATAAATAAATCATCTGAAGACAGTAATCAATCATTGCGCTGACAACAAAGTGTAAAGTTCGCATTTAATATGTAAGTCCAAATGTACAGATCACATTTCTAATACGTGACTTCTTTCAACGTCAGACAGACGCAAGCTGTCTGTAGAAATGAAACTAAGAATTTTTTAAAGCAATATAGGCTTTTATAGCAGCTTTTAGAATTGCATATCAAATGAAGCTTCTGGGAATTAGCGGATTTCATGAACTAATCAAAGATTTCAATCTGCATTACGTTATTGCAAATTTAATCAACGAATTACAATCAAATTGATTTTCAGTCTTAATAAATATTAACATAATTTTTAAATCTTATAAAGTTTTTTTGTTAATTGTCTGAGAAATAGGTATATTTATGAGCATTTGAAGTTTTATTATAGCTATATTAATAATATTTATTAAAGCTGTTCATTACTATTTATTCATCTTTACTTTTTTCTCATTTTTAAAACGCAAGTAAGATCGAAGGTAAATAAAACAATTTGTCTGCTACATTGTTAACTTGTCTGATACAGTACAGTTAGAGAGGGGTCTATAAAAATGGTGTCAATATGAAATTATAATAGTTGCAAAATATTCATTTACTTCGAAAATACAGAAGAGTCTCAGTTAGCCGACATGAAAGGGATTGCTCTTGCTGTTCACGGCATTTCAAAGTTGTTTTAACCCTCAACTGGAAATGTGCTGTCTGAAAGACCGCTAAGAATCGTTTACCCATCACCTGAGCTCTATTTTTATTTCAATTGAATGGATTCGTTCTGTAGCCTCTCATTTTGTGATGTTGAATACACACGTACATTTTCTTGAAGTTTCTGCTCCTGCTTTTTTTTATATTCCAGTTATTTGTTTCTGCGCGGTCTAGCAGACCGCACTTCCCTGCTAGTGTTCCAATATTGTGACAGCACTGAAACTTAGTCCTCGGAATATCATCCAACCTTCTGATCCTCGTTATGATTACATTTGTCGATTACTAATTTTTAATAATTTAAAAGTGATGTCGGTTAAAACAGGATGATCGATTATTTAATATCAGAAAACCTCCACTGCGGAATATGTATTTTCTACGTTTTTGGGAAGGTTAGGTTAGGTTATATTAACGCCCCGTTTTGAAGCAACGCGAGAACTATTTAGGGACGGACGTCGCAATTTTGAGCCGCGGTCAGATGACGACACCTGGGCTGGCACCCTCCCTCCAAGCTTCCGCGCCATGCCAAGTGGGGGACGTTTGGCCACTACGTATGATTTAGCGTGAGGCAGGCCCCATGCACGGCGGATATTCGGTGGAATCGGGTTTCGAACCTACGACCCTCCGGTCCCGGGGTCGGGACCTTGCCACTAAGCCACCGTGGCCTACGTTTCTGGGAAGTCTTTTGTCATAGGAAATTGTTAATACAATTGCATAATTACATTCTCGTAACAGGATATCTTTTATTGATGCAGTGATTTGTATTTTTCACAGATTAAAATAAGTAATGTTACATGCATGTAAGTTTTCCATAAAAATAGACAACGGGAAAATTACATTTGCGTGCATTTTTGAAAAAATTTATCCATGGAGCATTTCCTTTTAATTTCGACTTCCAATTGAGTTCCGTTCACACTAACAGGTCGTAAGTCGGATTTATATATTTCCAATATTAATTCTATTATAAAGGGTTATAAAATGTACACATTAAACAAAAAAATTCATTCTAGTCCGTATAATTTTTGGGCATAATGTGAAAAATACATAATAAGTATTCCATTGTACGTACTGTAAACAAAATATAAACAGAAATTGCATTTTATTTTTGAAATTTCATTATTTTTTGTAGTCGTAAGTCGATGAGAAGGAGTCCAGAATGAAGGCGAAAGATCACCTCAACTTTAAATATCTGCATTTGCGTAACCAGACAACATAGAACGCAATCGTATGACTGTGAAGGTGACGCTCTGCAGTTTTATTTGTTTGACGAGATGTGTTGACACGAGCGTCCCTCATTACACCATGAAAATGTGTTGTTTGTTTTCCCTTCATCCCAAGATGACATCCGAACAACAGAAGGACTTCTGTGCTAATGAATTTGATAAAAGTGAATTGGTTAAGATTGTTCAATTTGCATATCGTCGCAAATACGGCATTCGTTCGCTCGATTGGAGTTGTAAGTGTATTCTGGCTTCGTCAATTTTGTGAAAAAATGGTCAGATCGACCAGGTGTCTGTAGACTGTCTGGTTGGTCAATGTTTGCAAAGAATGTGAAGTAAGTGTTATTTGGGAACCAGCAAAACTTTAATTCGGTAGTCCTATGAGAAACTGAAAATTCCTCCGACAACTGTACGGAAGAGTCAAGGAAGGGATTGTTTTTCAAACCAAATAGGTTGCAGCTGGTATAAACTCTGTACTTTAACACCGAACTTTCTGCGAAGAATGTTAAGCTATTGATAAACTTCTTCTTAATTTAAGATCAGTGCAGCTTTATAAGCATATGTAACAGAAAGCAAATTCGTAAAAATTCTTGAAAGCTTGATGTATTTATTTTTTGCGCCTTGAGAAATGCCATTGTCGGAAATCCCAGTCTTTATTCATCTATATGAGACTTTTCCCTAACAAAATGATTTACAATCAATGTCGATCTCTTTCTGTTTGAAACGTTTCTACAATGGGATTTTAATAGGGAATTTTTCTATTTCATTCCATGAAATTTATTATTTTTAAGTGTAATTTTTGTTTGTATATAGTGATGTTGCAAATGATAAATGCAGTTTTTCCATCTTAAGAAGGAGTTACATTTTGGTACAATCTTTCATTTTGTTTGAAGGAAGGAGTTTAGGAAATGGCTAATAAATATAAATCAGTAGTCACCGTCTAGAAAAAAAAGTAAAGATACGACTTTATATTAATATGCTAATTTTTCGAAGCCGGAAAGCGTCCTTGCGCGGTGATTTTACAACAGTCGTTGCTGCAAACGAAAGCATTGTTGTTGTTTTTTTTGTTCGAACTAAAATGTACCCCTGCTGTCCAAAGAGTATTTAGAATTCAGAGCTGCATCACACAAGAGTTCCATATAAAAATGTGAACAAATTTTTGTAAATGTCTGACAAGAGCCTAATTGCAATTTATTTATTGTATAAGAGTAGATGTTTTTGGAGGAATGGCAACAGCCAGATAATATATTGATCCTGATTTCATTTTAAAAACTAATACAGTGGAACAAAGTTACGATAAGTTCCGGAATGTATTTGTTTTTAATCCTTTAATAAATGTTTGTTTAGTCTTTAAAATATCCTTACGAATGTCTATTTTAAACGGATAAATACACAAGAAGCCAACAAAAGTAAATGAACAATTTAGAGGAGACAACCAAAGAGCTTAATTTATTTTCTCTTCTAGTTATGGGTCAACAGTGAATCTAAAATTGCAATTTTAAAGCAAATTAAAAAAATTAAATTTCTGAGGGCAAAAAAAAAACATGTATCAAGCCATCCAATCCTTTTTTACAGATTCTACTTTCTGACAGTTTTGCATATAATTAAAATTAAAGTTAAATAAAAAATAAGTTAAAGCTATTTAAAAGTCTATAGACATCCTGTATAACATAACACAATATTTAAACTATCCAAAACTTTCACTGGGCATTTTACATGCAAACAATGGTCAAGATAATGAAAGTTATGTTAGTTTACCTGTCTTACATCATACCAAAATTTTATAAATGACTATGTTTGTATAATTACATCTTAAGATTTCTAAATCTCATGTTTTTGAATTATCAGTTTCTTCATGAACACGTCAATACTAAACAATTTCCGATTCATTAAGAAAGCCTTTTGTTTCATAAAAACTAGTAAAATACGTTCCACCAAACAGAATGTGCAATAAAAATGAAAACAACCCTCGGAGGCTTCCGGAAGTGCCCCGAAAATTGCGCAACCGAACAACAGGTGGTAATCCACTTTATGTAGAAAATCTTCAGGCCCAATTTCTGGAATTGCTTTTGTTCCATGCGATTGAAAAGAGGAACGAAGAGTTTTCTTGTATGTGTCTGAAATACCAATAATCTTTTGGGGCTTTCTTTTGGAATTGAGAGAGTCGCTAATCAATCGTAACGAGGTCAACGTGAGAACAACGGAAGATGTTTGACCTTTTACATGATTGATTCACTTTATTTCCTGACTTCCCCTTTCACCGACATCTGAACATTTCTGAAAGAAGTTTAACACGTATAAAGAGAAAAATGACTATGCTTATTCATGCATTGTTAACAAAAACTGTGGTTATATTTTTTTCCCTCTTTCTTTAAGAAAAACAAATTTTAGAAGAAGATTTCACAGTTTCACCAAGCGTAAAACTTTTTTTACTTCTGCGTCATAAATATAATAGTTTTTGAGATTTCATTCCCGGGGTCTAAACTCCCATTGTAATTAGAAAAACAGTTAAAGGATTAATTCTCCCAGATAAATATTCTACTTTTTCTCATATTAAAAGTATGTTTATGCTAAAAGGTATCTCAAATGTCCACTTATAAACGTATTCAGCTTCAAGCATTTTACCAAACAAATTTATGTTACGAAAGATATATATTTGATACCCATTCTTTAATATGTACAGAAATTCTAATAGAGATTGAAAATGAAATAAAATGTTTTGAGATTATTTGTAACACAATATATTGCAATCTTTTATCTTGACATACGTTTATAATGATACATAATGTTGTTAAAAGGCAGATGAATTTTTCCAATTCAGGTATTCTCAACACATAGATCTTATCAGAAAATTATCAGTTTTAAAATAATAACAATGTACAACTTTTAACAGAAGACAATTAAGTAGAATTATAAATTACAATTCTGAGGAAGCGTGTGACAAAACTTTCAGTATCTGTATTAAAATGCTTACTTGCAAACATGTTTCTGATGTTTCTTGCAAACATGTTTTTACAACTTATTATGCGGTTGCAGACCTATTACATATGCAACGTACCTGTAATAGTATGTTTGCCTCTGCTGAGAACACCGAATAGAAAACTAAGTTTAATTCCTGTTTTAACATATGCTTGTGTGAAAAAAATATGAAACAAATAAGCAGATACTATTTGTACAGTCCTCTTATTTGCACAAATCTGCTTCAATATGTAAAATCAGAACAGTAAAAATAGTTTAAAAATAAATATTGTACATTATCTTTAATTTAAATTTCTTAAACAAAAATTAGAAATTAATTGATACAATTTTTTCAATGCTTTTTTTTCTGAACACACAAATGTTGCAAATGATTTATTTGAGTGATCGTACTAATTTTAGAAAGAAAAAAAAATGTGAACGTTACAGGCATGCATCACTGTTTACTGTATAATAAACCGGATTCACAATAATTGTATTGAAAGATTAAAATGCGGTTAATTGTTGTGAAATAAAAAAAATGCGGTTTTATTAAGTGGAACATATTTTTCAACCTTTGTTACATTTTTCGATTTATTTCTTCGAAATATAAATAAATTATGCAATTACTTTGTGGTTCCCTGTCATTGAAAGGAAAAAGTCCCTGGAAAATATATTAAGACAACTAATTAACAATTAAAGAAAATAATACAGATGAGATAAGGGTCCCTCACAGAACGCAATCTTCTAATTCCTTTCTCTACTCGAATAATTTTAAGTAGTTAAGTCTTTGTAAACAAGTCGTTAATTTTTTCTAAATAAATAGTAAGTATTGATTGCGGAATTGGACTGATTATTAGTGAACTAATTCCCAATTGAATGAGAAAGTAAATTAATAACAAAAAGTATAGTTATTTGGTATTTCAAGGATGTACATATACAGGCATAAGGAAAATATATGTATTATCTTGTTATTTTCCTCATTATATGCCTTTGAATACAATTAATGAAAAAAATTATTAAAAAAGAAAGCTTTTCTGAGAAGAATATAATAAATTAATTATATATAACACAGTTTTCTTGAAATTAAATGGATTACTTTCCATTTAATATTAAATTTGAGCATGGTAATTAGGCAATTTTGGATTATTTATTTTATTGTTTGCGGTGCTTTTAGTTAATTAAATTAATTGAAAGACAAAAAAACATTAAATTTTTCTAAAAAATAAACTTTAGAAATTATGCATGAAAGAGAACAGCTATTATAATGATTTGAATTGATACGCTTCTAAAGAAAAATCTAAAATAACACATTTCCTTCAACTCTGAATGCCCTTAAGCAAAGTATTCATTTAAAATATTTTGAATATTTTGTAAAGTAGCAAACATTTTAAGCCTTTACCGATGAAAAATGGCAGATCTTGAAAATATGAATTGCATATAAGTAAGAATAAACTATTAAAAAAATTGCTTAAGAAGCTAGCTAAAATTGTGGTTGGACAGACAAAAAAGGTTTCTGGTTTTCCTCCCATTAAATTTGACGGGTTGATTCTTTTTTGTGTGTATACGCAGTCAACTTTGCCAGACTAAATGATAAAATTGCAACACAGTGAAAATGATTTCTGAGAAAACTAGTTAATAACAAATAATGTTTTACTCAACTCTGTTAGAATGTTTTTTTTAAAAAAGAAACTAATTATAACCAGTATAGTTACTGCCTTGCCAGCATTTGAATTCATAAATGTGTGTAAGGGGTAATGACATATGAAAAGAACCTGAAACAGTTCGTGAATGGCATGATTTCATCTTGGTTAAAAATACGAACAGTGCGTAAATTTTATTCAATTTTAATGCTATTATTTCTGCTTTGCTACAGAGCGACTGCCTTAGCTGTAACCAGAAATAAAGCAAATCTTCTAAATCAGCTTACATTCGTTTCGTTCTTTAATCAAATGTGAAAACAAAGAAAATTCTATGACCCTGAAATTTTGGTTTGTTTAATTCAATTGAGTGACATTACTTCATTTCCATTACATTGACTTCCCGTTTTGAAGCAACACAAGGGCTATTTTTAGATGAACCCCACATTTTGAATCGCTGTCAGATGATGTTCAGAATTATACCGAAGTTAACGACGGATAGGACCGATAAAAAGATCCTAAGTGGGGGTATAACTTTGCATATAAATATATGCTCATTTTATTTAATTACAGATAAAAGCTAGGGAAATAGGTGTTTGGAAGAAAATTTTGTAATAAGAAATATTAATTTCATACGTATTGCTATAAAATAGTAGATATTAAAATAAGTGTTACTCAAACTCTTTAAAATTTCAAAAAATCATTCTTGATCTTGTCTTGCGTCTTCTTCTTGTCGATCTTGTTAATCGACGATATTCTAAAATGGGAAATTTTCGTAAGGTGAGGTGAAAATGAGGAAGCCCGTAACTGAGAGTGCACTTATGCTTTGAATGGGGAAGTTCAGCATTTTATAAAGCGTGAAACTATTCCTTATTTATAGAAAAAAATCAATATAATTTCAAATATACAAGTGAAATTTTACATAAAAATTTATTTATCAATACAGGGTGTCCTATTATTGGACCGAAAAAAGCAGAGGGATGTTAGTAGACATCAAGAGGAACAAAAATTGCAGTGGAGCGTAGTGTCGCAAACCATGTTAAAAGGGTGAAAATCGCGAAAAACGCATTGGCATACCCAAAGAGGTGGATTGGAGACCCATTGCCTGGCCTCCACGTTTGCCGGATCCAATACTTGTGACTTCTTCCCATGGGGTTAACTTAAATTGCTCGTTTATGAGACGCCTGAGGACACACCGGAGGGTCTCATAGCGCGGATTGCCATGGCTGGGGCAGACATCAGAAGCATACCTGGTATCTTCGGGAGCGTCCGGGATTCGTTTTTACGTCGTTGTAGATTGTGCAATGATTGCAACAGCCGCCGCTACCAACAACTCTTGTAATGATTAATCAAATAAATCTTTTTATAGTTATTATTGTACTTTTTGTCGCTCCAGAGTGACGTCGGAAACTGCACGCGTTTTTCGCGATTTTCACCCTCTCAACATAGTTTGCGACACCATGTTCCATTGCAATTTTTGTTCCTCTTTACTAACATCCCTCTGAGTTTGTCGGTCCAATAACAGAGTATTGATAAATAAGTTTTTATGTAAAATTTCACTTGCATATTTCGAATTAGAAAGTTTTTTTTCTATAAATAAGGATTACTTTCACGCTTTAAAAAATGCTGAACTTCCCCATTCAAAGCATAAGTGTACTCTCAGTTACGGGCTTCCTTATTTTCACCTTACCTTACGAAAATTTCCCATTTTAGAATATCGTCGCTTAACAAGCAACGCTACATATCTCAATTTTTTGAAATTTTAAAGAGTTTGAGTAACTCTCATTTTAATATCTACTATTTTATAGCAATACGTATGAAATCAATATTTCTTATTACAAACTTATTGATATTAAACTTAACTCTTATAACAAAATTACAGAACACTCTGTATATTGAGGGCGAAAAATACGTTGAAATAGCAGAAAAGATGATGCAATCCGAAACGCACTCTCATTGGTAGAGTAGATTTTAACGTCATCGTCATCACTTCTTCTTCAAGTACTTCTGTATGATCTAGTATGTATATTCGCGCTTAACTTTTAATGTAAATTATATATTCGAATGTGGGTTTTTTTGTATACGATAGGGAATGTTATGAAGTTGGTCCCGCAAAAGTTTCATTACGCTGTGACAGTTGCTATTTTCTGATTCAGAAGGTCAGGTACGATTTTATGTATGTATGTTCGCGCTTAAGTTTTCATGTGAAGTATATATTCGAATGCGTTTTTCTACATATGGTAAGGACTGTTATGAAGTTGGTCCTGTATAAATTTCATTACGCTCTGGCATTGGGAAATTTCTGTGGCCTGTAATTGGATATTTATAGACTGGTTATGTTGTTTAAACGCATAATCGTAAAAAAAAGAAAAATAAATAAATAACAAAGTTTACTACGAATAAAAATAATAAATTTTCAAAAAAGCAAAGTACATTTTTTAAGTTAATTTTTTATATGTTAATAATCTTACCTTATACATTTATTAAAAAATACAGATATGGAATTCAAGGCTCATCTTTACAGAGCTTCTTGTTATTGGCAATGGGTAACAATGATTTCTTAAAAACTAAATTCCATGTAATCAAAGAAATGTAGGATAATACATGAAAAAATAACTATTTAAATTTGACTATTTACTTTATAAATAACTATTTACTTTATGCTGCTAATCTCATCCTATTTTTATATTCAAAACAAAACATATATCGAATTCAAGGCTGTTTTTTTTAAAGTGCTTCGTGATATACATTTTTAATAGATATAATATAGATTAATTTCCCCCTAAAATGATCTCCACAGGCAGCTTTAGATTAACCTTATCGTCTCTCTTCCTCGCTTTCCAAGGCCGCGGTGGCCTAGTGGTAAGGTCTCGGCTGTGGGGACGGAGGGTTCCAGGTTCGAAACCCGATTCCACTGAAGATCCGCCGTGTATGGGGCCTGTTGCACGTTAAATCATACGTAGTGGTCAAACGTCCTCCCGTTGGTGTGGCGTGGAAGTTTGGAGAGGGGGGTGCCAGCTCAGGTGTCGTCCTCGTCATTTGACCGAGGTTCAAAATTACGAGGTCCGTCCCAAAATAGCCCTCGTGTTGCTTCAAAACGGGACGTTAATATAACTAAACTAATCCTCGCTTTCCACTGCTTTTTGCGGAGAACTTCATTTCTTGGCACATCGATAAATAATGTATCTGGTGCTGTTCTTAGTTGTATTAACACCTTTAGGAACAACGCAATACTTTTCGACAGTATTTTATCTGATGCGATAGCCGGAAAATATAGAAAAAAAGATCAAAATATCTATAGCGAGCGAATGGGAAGTTGTGTACATTGCCGGTTGCTCGCCGCTGTTTAGGCAAAGACGACTTCAGACCCGTTTCGCGCCAAAATGGATTAGGTTTTTCTCGCAAAATTTAAGAGGCAAACTTGGATTGCAAATATAAAAAAAGAAACTGCCTAAATTTTTTAAAAAATATTATTATTCATTTTGAAGCATTATAAATCGATTTAAAAATTTAGAAAAATAAATGCTGAACTCCCCCATTGTCCGAACTTTCATCTACTATCGATTTTCATACTGCGAACTTTCATCGTTCTAAATAATCCAAACATCCATCTTTTCAACACATTAAAACTTCATAAACTATAACGTTTAATAATAACAAATACTTCCGTCCTATTTTCACTGATTTCTCATAACTAGACAAAGTAATTAACTTCAAAGTTATTTTAGCAGTGGAAACGATGCATTTCAAGAAGATGCATGTTATCTACCTTATAAAAACTACATATGGATACAGTTACTCTTCTGAGGAAAAAAATATTTTCCATGGTCCATGATGCATAAACGGACATCATGCTTCTGCTTCCGCAAGACATGGAGATATACGGAAGAGAAAGCGAAACGAATGAATGTTTCGATGAACAAACTTTTTTAATTTTTTTTACTCTAACTTAATTTGATATACCGTCCAGTAAGCACACACGTTAATTTGCGTTATTTGTCTAAAGCGTCCGCTAGTCATCAGGGGGTCATTCATTTCCTATGCACTAGAGCGAAACATATGAAACTTTTGTAACAAAAAATATCATCACTTTTTTACTAAATAATTTCTTTAGTTACAATCAGTGCATGCCAATCAACAATTTTCTGCATTAATGGAGAGAGCACGTATTGCGAGATCGTCAAAACCAAGAATATGCTAAAATTTATTGTTACTTTTTGAGAAATTATGATCATTTGAAACTTTCATTACCAGACATATGAAACTTTAGCAACAAAAAGAATACCAACACTTTTTTTCTAAATAATTTCTCTAGGCACAATCAGTGCATACCACTCAATTATTTTCTGCATTACGGGAGACGGCACGTATTGTGAGATCCTTAAAACAAGGCATATGCTAAAATTTATTGTTATTTTTTGAGAAATTTTGATCATGTGAAACTTTCATAACCAGACATAGAAACTTCAGCAACAAAAAAAATCACCACATATTTTACTAAGTAATTTCTTTGGTTGCAACCAGAAATAGTGCATGCCAGTCAATGATTTTCCTCATTACTAGAGTCATCACGTATAGTGAGATCCTCAAAATAAGGTCTATGCAAAAATTCATTGTCATTTTTGAGCCATTATAATTATTATACATACAACTGAACCATAAAGGGATATATAGACGCCCCAGATGCATATCCTTTCCTGTAGCAGTTTTTAAAAAATCAAGAAATTTTGAAACGGAACACGCAAAATAATAGACGTCTTTTTTTTCTTTCAGACATGTTTGTAAAATAAAGTAGTAAACCATAAAACAAATCTATAATATAATACGCAACTGATAAGCGAGAAACTTAACATTAAACTTAGTATAAACACTATTTTCAATCGTTGCTTTTATCGATATTAAGAAAATGCCAAGAGCAATAAAAGACAGAATATTTTCAACGAATTACTTTTAGAAGAATACTTTTATAATTGGTCATGTGAATTCAATGAAAATGACATTTGATTTTGATGAAATGTGATTAATATGACAAAACTTTAACTGCACAGTGCATTTCTGATCCCACAGACAAACGCTCATTATATGATATGTGTAACTGAACAGTGCATTTCTGATCCCACAGACAAACGATCATTATATATGTGAAATTCATACAATGAATAAATTTGCACATTTTTTCCTCAAATTCTATTGCTATAAACTAAAATTTTCTGAAAATAAAATGAATATGAGCAATAAGCTTATATATGTATAAGTAAGCTTAATTTCATTAGTGTAAACTAGTGTCTAGTACAACCAAATTTACATGTACAAAGCGAGCAGATTACACTGATAAATCACTATAAAATAATATTTTATTCAAAACATTTATCACATTTGTATGATGCAGTAAAATTATTATAAAATAATTATTCAATTATTATTATATAATCATTATATAATAATTTTATTTATTATAATATATAATAAATGAAACAAACAAAAAAATTGTGTAAATACTTTATTAAACGCATTCAAATTATTTTGCAGCAAAATTGGAAAATTTTAATAACAAATGTAAGTTTTTTCATTGACTTCAAATACTGTATTTCCTTAATTTATAGAATTTGAAATATAAAAAGGAATTCGAAACACATGTATATCGGGAAAATATTTTGTCAATGTTATGTATTTCATATTAACGAGGATTATCATTTTAAATCCAAATAATATAAGCAATCCACTCAGATATTATTCTTAACAATGAATAAGATGTTGTTTTCTTTTCGTGAAAAGAGCACAGCAATATTGTATTGGTCTTAAGTTATTTGACTAAAGGTTATGAGGAAATTCAACAAGTATTTTCATAATTTTGTAAAAACAAAAGAATATTTTCATTATACAGTAAGAATATGACAGATTTAGTTGCTATAAGTTTTGCTTCAGTATGACTGATCTTTGTTTCGAACGCATCCGTGCATGTCCGCATCTTAAATCAGCGCAAACACCTAAACGAGATCATATACAACATGACATCTAAATTTTTTTCCATCCAAAATCCCTTTGCAGAAAAGATAAATTTTTCATGACTATCGAAAAATATTTTGTGGCGAACCAAAACCAAAAAACAAAGAAATACGGAAAGTATTTATTAAATGATGGTAACTAAAAATGTTCACTTTGAAATCATTTTTCCAGAAATTTTAATGATGCGTTTTTTGTCAGAGATGATTTTTTAGCGAATTTTACTCACAAACGCAGAAGAAATTGAAACAAGAAATTACTGTAAATATTTGTATACGTCGAAATTATTCTTTGTGACCCTGTTTGCAGTAAGTACATGGTTAAAGATGCCCTGGTACAAACCATTATAACGACCTCACAAAGTTTCACAGCTCCAAGCTTTCAGATTTTTCAACGTTTGTAAACTTATAAAATAAACAAAATCATCCTTATTAAAAATACCCTTTGAAAATTAATTTAACTATTTTAAATGCCATTTCTTTTAATTTTTACATTAATTAATATTTTAATTGGAATTAATGCTGTTAACATAATTAAAATAATTCATTCATGGTCCAAAATGAAATTGAGGCCGTGACGGAAATTTCCCATACAAAAATGATGTCAGAGAGGAGATATTGAAATGCATTTCTATAATTTAAACAGCACGTAGGGATGAATACATTAAAATGTGATAATACGATAATTTAAGAGGGTTACAGTTACATATCCATTTTTTCGCATGAATTTTTTTCTCAACAGCATTTCGATGAATGCAAGTATTCAAATTCTGTCATCAAGTCAATCATTTTAAGAAATTCATCTGCAGAACATATAATTGCAAAATAGCATTGCCTATTTTAAATAATGGTTCCTTTTCTTTATTTTTTATTTGTTTTGTAGGAATGCAGGTGCGCCCAGTGGGGCTTCTCACGCTTGATAATGGGGTCGCACTTGGGGAACAATATATTATTCCTTAACAGGACAACTGCTGAGCGCAATTTGTTGCTTATGCCATTAACGTCTCTTAGACAGCATGTGCCCATCCCACAAAAAAGCCAAACACTCATCTAAGAAGCTTCAAATATAATAAATATCATATGCTAGTCGATATATATATATCCGATGTTAGTTTTTATGTTAAATAAACGGAGTGCTTATTAGTATGCTTCTAGCATATATAAAACATGCATTCAGTAAGTTTGTAATTATCAAAATGCTTCGATTATAATCATATAATTCTGATAAACAAGCTCAACTTCGCGAATACAGTATCTGGACGATTACGCCATCCAAATCACATAAATTTCAACGTGAACTATGAAGTTCACACTGGTTCAATTTTCACTTTTCATTATCTGTAGGTAAATAGTGCCTGATCTCAGAGAGCACCGAAAAAAAATATTACTATTTTATTTCATGTCTGTAAAACAAATTATTGTTAGGAACAGCGAACAAAATTTTGTGTCCCCATTTCTATTTTATTCGCTACGCAATTGCTTTATACCACTCATATGTCATATAAACCCCGAGTTCGTTAATCTTAACTGGGTTTTACTCTAGTTTTGTCTAACTCTGTCGGATTATTTGAGTAGTAATGCTTTACACTCAAATGCATAGAATAAAAAGCCTAATTCTTTAAAATATGACTTCTATGATTTAAATTCTTTAAATTCATTCATTGTATCATTATTATTTTAAATACCGAAGTGTTTCTTGAAAACAAAAATATATTGAACCCCACAGAAATATTCATATTGCAAATTTCACTTTTAATTGCTTCATTACTTCTCATTTTTCATTTCATTTTGAGTCTTTATTTTCATTTTTTCACAAATATCAAAAGCATTAAATGAATCATATAATTATTTTCTAAATGGATTAAAAAACTAAAGTTATTGATTATAAAATAGAAGATTTGGATAACAGTGCTTTGTTCTATGAATTGACAATGGTTTTTGCCATTATGTTTATGGTTCCAGAATAAAATAAATGAAAGTAAATTATTGCTAGGTCAATTACTAAAGAGAACGAAGGCAAAATTTACGTTCCAAATCGACAAAGAATAAATATGTATAAAAAGTAAGAAATATTAAGGAATATTATTATTAATTTATCTAATGAAAAAAAATTGCGTGCATGAAAATATTCGCAACGTTTAAATACAACAAGATTTTTGAAAAACGTCATAATTTCCATTACATTTCCCTTTATATTACAATAAAACCCACTTTGAAATATCTCAAGAAAATTATATATCTCTCAGTGATTATCATAAGAGTAATCTCTAAGTTAGAAATTTAACTCTACTATCTCAAGGAAATTACTTCCATTTAAGTATGAAAATGATGTCATTACTGTATAAACACCTGCGTAAGATAAGATTGTTAAAAAAAATACACGTGAATGGAAAGGCATGAAAAGGAGGGAAAATGTAATTCTTATATAGGCGTAAAGGCTCTTTTATAAATTACTAGATGATATACCCGGCGTTGCTCGATATAAAAATATTTTCAAGTGCAAGTACTTATAACACATTCAACGTAATACACAGTTTTTCACAGTAGCGTCTTTCGCTGATTTTCGTATCTCCACTCCTGTGCTGTCTAACCCCTCTCGGTCAACAGTTAAACACCTCTCTTCTTTTTTCTCTTCGTAGTTTGAACCACCCGGAACGCATCTAGCAATTCTTAGTACTCTATTTCCCCCTCCCCATCATTGCTAAGGTGACAACAGAAGCTTTTTCATATCTTGGATTTTACTGCCCTTATCTGGGCTGCAATTCTCTTCTCCTTAGTACTTGTGTGACGTACAAGAAAGACTCTGCATAGTGTTCTTTCTTTTTCTCCTCAGGCCCTTTTCCTCCAGTAGGAAAAGACTCAATAATCTTGAAGGATTTTATAAAATCATTAGGATCATTTAAAAATTTGTGAATTTAAATGAAATGGCACATAGAGAGCAATTTACATCATTAGATTGTGGAGCAAACATATTGAAAGAGGTTCAATCATGAACCTCTTTCAATATGTTAACGAAATCAATATGTTACGAAAATAAAGATACCTTTCTTATACCTTTCTGTTAATATTACAAGAAAGCAATATTTTTAAAAATTGTAAACAATGGTGAAAACACGGTAATGAAGGATTTGATAAAACAATAAACTGGTTTGAATTTAATTACAATAATGGAAATCATTGTTACAAATTGTATTTGAAATGAATTTCGAAATGTTAATTAAAATGAAATGGCGGAAAAGAACGTACGACATTTATATTCAGATAAGTAAAAGAAAATTATCCGCTCTTTAAGATAGTATATAAATCATCTTCGTGCGAACTTTTCCGTGGAGTTAATGTCCAAAGGAAACAATGCTTTCTTATATTAACTTTAACAGTGGCAAAGACACGTGAATAAAGGATTTGATAAATAGTAAATTGTGTTTATTTAACTTATGAAAGTAGAAAATGCTGTTAGAAATTGCGTTAAAATAAATTTTGAAACGTTAATTACAATTAGAGAAAAAAATTTACCGCAATGGAATTAGTATCATAAAAAAGATCATTTTTTTTCTCTTTAAGATGGTGTAGAAATAATTTTTGTGCAAAAATTTATTATTGGCAAAAATTGTCTTATAATTAGGCTTAAAAACAGCTTAATTTTCGTTATTTAATTAAATGTCTTAAGAATTAATTAATTCTGAAAGTTAAAAATAGCACAGTTACCTAGAAATGCACCCCAGAATGCCATGTGCAAATATCATGTCGCTACGATTCACTGTTTAGGAGGAGTTCTTGTAACCGACAGACAGACAGTCAGACACATGTATTTCTTGTTTAATATTATGGATTCTTCGAGTTTCAATAAAGTGCAATCATTTTTCTTTCTCCGCTTAGAATTTATGCAGTTTGTGTTTTTATTGAATGAAACGCTATAAAAATGTCAAGAATTCTAATTTCAGCATTGTTTTTGCAATTTATCTTGCGTTAATAGTATTAAAGTCATATTTTAACAGAAAGCGTTCATTTGTAATATAGTATATTCAAATGCCTTTTTTGTTCTCTTAAAACTTATCTCTTTTTCATTTTTACATGGATAATAATGAGGAAAGCACAATAGTATGTTGTACGACTACCACAAAATAAGAAGAAATTATATATTTTCATGATCCTGTGATACTTCTCAAGTGTTTTGCTCCAATTTCATTTTGGATGCCATAGCACCTATTGAAGGTGGAAAAAAAGACATGATATCTCAGTACAGCGTAATATAATGTATCATTAGATATTAAACTTCATGTGCAGTTATACTTGTTATATTGCTATGATGTCACAGTAATTGGCTCAAATACTAGGCAGAAGAATATATGAAACACAGGAGAGCATACTTCTTTTTTATTCTTCATTTTAAAAAGCTGATTTTGCATTGAAATGGCATGCAGATTTGTTACCTATTTTCTTAACTAGGAGATGGCTGAAGCTTTGCTTTTATGCAACGCAGAAAGCCATATGGATTTAATTTTCAGGATATCTCATAAGTTAAAACCTGATCAAACGATGAAGGGATTCAATTTATTTTATCAGCTGTGTTTTATTTGACTTAAAAATTGCATTGAATAGAACAAAAATAAATTACGGACCTTGAGTATCTGAATGGTACTACTAATGCACCAATTTAAATAATTTGTTGCATCTATTTCTGGGAAACATAGCATAAACTTTAACAAAAGGAACTCTTGTTACTTTCTTTTAATGTTATTCATTTTTTCAACTTGTTATTAGTTCATATTAAAATTGCTCACAAGAATTATGTTCATTAAAAGCACTATTTTAATTTTTAAATACTCCTGAGTCCGAAATGACAAATAAATTTCCCAAGCTATTCGTTCAATCTCAGAATCTCAATCAAATAGGCTTCAATCAATCAAATTTCAGCAAGGTTTCGTCTCTCTGCCGAAGGCACAAAAGTGAGCTCAAGTTTTAAACCGCCTTAACAATCAGCAAGGAAGAAAAATGAAAATAGTAAGAATATAGAAACTAACCAAGAAAGAATCTGAATTGGTTGATCCTGTTAAATTGAATCATCAATCATAACTTTCCTAAGTAGATAAAAAAATAATCCATTCATCAAATTTAAAAATGCTTAGAAAACTAGATAGAATGCTTCATGTTGCTTCAGTAATTGTTCAAGATGGAAATGGTTAAGACTGCATAACTTGATGAACAAAGTATTGAGATTAAAGTATATATTTATGAACAAAATGCTGAGATTAAAGCATATACTTATGAACAAAATATTGAGATTAAAGTATATACTTAAAATATTGAGAGTAAAGTATATACTTTTGAACAAAAGATTGAGATTAAAGTATATACTTATGAACAAATGATTGAGATTAAAGTATATATTTCATGAACAAAATAATACAAATCGAAATTGGGTTACTGTAAATGAATCATTTTATTGACTAAACAAGCATTTTGTATTTATTTTATAAGTGTTAGCTTATCAAATGTGAAAATCCGTATACAAGGTGTTTTAGCTTACCTTCCATTATTCGAAATATCTAATATAGGTATTCATGCCAGGATAGGTTTATCCGTTTTCTGTGGATTCATTCTACTTTTAAACCATAACAATTTGAATTTTTCACACAAAATACTCATTTACATTCTCATTAGGACGAATTATTATAGTTATAAAAGGAAAATCATCAATCAAAAGAAAAATTATCAATCATATCAAAGAATAAATTTTGTATCCGTGAGATCTATTGCACCTATTTAAGAATGAAAGTGTCTGCGATTAACGAAGGGATAATATGGTGTGGATCAATAGTAGACATCAAGAGAGTAAAAAAGGTGATATGATGATTGTTGTGGCAAATGTCAGTCGATTGCTGAATGAGTTCGAGTGTCCAAAATGTACTATGTTTCCGCACATGGTTTCTTCGAGCGCATCCGGATATTATTTTTTTAGTTGTGGAAACAACGCAAAGACGACTGTCTAACCAAAATGGTAACACTTTTCAAGAATTCATTCACATGAATCTTTCCTTTCCAGTATTGTATTGTGCGCCAGAATCTGTGTTGTAAGCATGCTGTCAAAATCTTTTAGATGTTATTTCTGTATTTTCCTTAGTTTCTTCCTTACCTCAAGACCTGAATTACGCATTATTGACGATTTTTAAAAACTTGGTTTTCGATGCTACTGTCTGTTTTAAAGAAAAAGCCACTAAATTCTTACTTGACTTTAGTCATCTATGTTATTTGTACACTTATGTGCAAAATGTAATAGGTATCGTTTTGAATTTTTTAAATGTATCCCAAAAAGATGTTATCTGTTACTTTCATTATATCGAACATTATCTATACATATTATGTTCTGTTTACTTCTTACTTTATTTAGTAGAATTTAGTTTCCAATAGTTACATTTATTTTTATTAATAAATTTTATGAATTTTAAATTAATTTAAGTTAATTTAATTTTGGATGCCCATTGGACATCAAGCAGAAAACAAAACAAAACAAAAACGTTACATCACTGCACAACATAAGGAAACATGGTTATTATCACATTTATCATGTAACTGTGACCTCAACTCAAATGACTGAATTACGTCGTATGACCGACTGTTGGCTACATGCAACAGTCTCTTTAACTTCCTCCAGACAGGAAAACGTAGAATTTCAGACTTGCATACAAGGTCGAGACATTTTAGGCCGCAAACTAGACAAACAATAATTATGTCTAGCATTAACTCATGCACAAATAAAGGGAAATGTTTACAAAGAAAAACGTGGGATGTGACGTGATGTTTTAAGACGAATTATATCTTCATTTGAACCGTTGTTCTCTTGCCATGAGCATCAGGGAGAAACTGGTATTTTCAACCTATAAAGTGAGATTTAAGCTGGCGAAGAAATCATTCCCTTTCAATAAACTTATATTGTTTCACTCCATGACCAGATGGTTCATATTCTGCTCATCAGTAAGTAAAAAATACGAAATAATGTGTTGCAAATAACGGATGTGATGTCAATAATGAAACCGGAGGAACAGAATTGTATTCGATAACTTTACGGATACTTCGTTTTAAAAAATAAACTTCGAAAGTCGATATAAACATCAGAAAAAAACATAATCAGTTTCTTCCTTATTGTTTCGCTCCAAAAATGATGCATTTCGAATTATAAATATTTTGACAGCATAGTTAAACCTTTTTGCAAAAAAGAACATCTCATTTCAAATTTTCATTTGTTCAAATTTCATGGATGTTTTAACAGCACAGAGAAACCTTTTTTGCAAAAAAACAATTCATTTGACGTTTCATGTTTTTCCCTGTCCAAGCAAATAATATAGCCGATAATAATAATTAAGGACCTGCAACTAATTAGTTGAAAGGTATTTTTCAAATAATTGTCAGTAGATCAAACGTAGCTTAAAAATTATGATTGTATTATTAAGACTATACACATTTATAACTATCACAGAAATTTACTTAAATTTAAATAAAAACCCACATTTTTATATTCAAAACTCTATGTAGGATTTTAAAAAATTCAAGCTAAAGATAGGGATTATTTTATAATCAAGCTGCAATATTGAGTTGCTTACGTGATATTAAATAGCTGATTTTGGAATTCTGAAGCAACAAGTTTTGATGTTGATCACTCTTTTAAAGTTTATTGTTATTACTTTTTATTACAACAGTCTTTAAACTCATTAATTTAATGCTATTTTATACTGCTAAAAATGATCTACTTCAAATATTTTTTTTTGTATTCCTATCTCTAATAAAACCTTAAGCCCCAATTTAAATAATTTAAATTATATTAACAAAAAATTGGTATTTTTATATTATCCGTCATAAACGTTTTCCATTTTTTAAAAATTTTGATATTATGTATCTTACACATTTTCCAAGATTGTTAACCTTCCAACAGGCTGTACTAACATGAAAGGTCGCGCGTATTTCCTAGATACGTTATTGTAAAATATCAATTTTTAAGAGGGTAATTATTAAAATTAGGTTGTAATTAGGTGAGGCTTAATAAGTACAAATATTTTAAACAATTTTTATTTAAAAAGGAATGGGGGCAATGCAAACTTAAAACACAAAAACAATATAAAATTATCAAAGAATAAGCTGAATGACGTGAAAATTAAATAAATGAAATTGTCAATATTTCAACTTAAATATGTGCATTTGTACTATAAAACTGTAAAGACAATATGGAAGTAAAACACAATTGAAATTTAGATATAAAAAGCAAGAAATCGTTTTTATAGTCATTTCATTGCAACAATCGTGCATATTTCTGAAATAGAAATAGCAGATTCGCAGAATACTGTTAACGCCTCAAATTTCAAACGATGAATAACAGTTCGTCTAAAAGAGCTGGATCAACAGCTAAGGTCATGCTTTCGTTGAACCCTCTGGTATGAAGATATGAAACGAAATTCTTCTCTAGTGCGTCGCTCACATGCGCGTGCCCGTTTGAAGGTAAAAGTTTTTTCAATATAGTGAATTCATTCTCTAATGATATGTTAAATACGTCACGCCAATAGTTGTATCAGTTGCTTATTTTGCTGATGAAAAGGATCTCGCATCTAATCTCAGCTTACGACAACAAACAGCTAGACATTAGATGACCCAAACGTTACACGTTTGTCATGTGACTATGACGTCAAGTGAATGACATTATGCAGTTGAGATAATAGGTCCGCACGAGGAGGGAATGGAATGTACTTTAAAGAATTTATACAAGTAAATAGGATTAGAAATATCGACTCTCTTTATCAAACGGTTTGAATTGATTCTATATTAACTAGAAATGTTTGGTCATTCATATGCAATTTCTCCCCTATTTTTCATTTTAATATTTCCAGTTCTAGGGATTCAGATTCATACCACATTTTAAGTTTCTGCATTTATTTATAAAATTCAAATGCATTCTATTGAATATTTATTATTAAAGATATATTCTGAAGAACCTGAACTAAAAATTCAAATACGTATTTACATAAGAGTTATTGCTTAATCGAATTAATACGCCTTTTAGTAATAATATAAATATATATAAGGTGTCCTAAAAAAGTGAAACAAGCATTTATTTCCTTAAATATTGCTCCTAGACATATACTTCCAATTACAAAGTTTCATCAAATAAGGTGGAAATTCGTGTGAAAACATTCTGTGGAGATTAATAATAAAAAGTTTAATAAAATAAAATGTTTATATGTTCCGCATACAGCAAGTGTGTCAATGTATAAAATTTAAAAAAAAATTACACAGTCCCAAAATTAAAAAAAATACTTATCTAAATTTTTTTCTTATTAATCTCCACTGAAATCAAAGTGCTTTGATACAAAATCTCACCTTATGAGATGAAACTTTGTAATTGAAAGTATATGTCTAGGATCAATATTTAAGGAAATAAAAGTTTTTTCCACATTTTTGGGGCATCCCATATAATTCAGTTAAATATTTAAATTACAGCATTACATTCCGATTCTATATATTTTTAATTAGTTCCTCACAAAAATAATTATAACTTTTATTTATGTACAAATACAAAGCAGAATATATGTGCTAGATTTTTTAAAAGAAGAACAAATCAATGCTTTAATTAAAATGTGATTTACTTAATTGGCACAAAAGGAAGTGCTAGCGAATGCATTATTTTATATTTTACTTTTAACAATCGAAAACAATTAAATTATGCTTTCATCTTTTAGCAGGATACATTACATTATCTCTTTAATGTTTTGAGCTAATCGTGACAGCTGAAATCTTACAACTGACATTATGCAGTTCAAAAGGTTTCCTACTGTTTACTGTAGAATAAATGACAGCTGAAACGCTATGCTTTGTGAATTCAAAATGCGAATGAACTTTGCGGTGTCTTTAATGATATAGCTTCGACTAATGAACGCGTAACTACTTTCTGTCAGGAATGCGAGCCTGATATTGAAGTTGAAAGAGATTTCGTTTAATGCAATGCATTTACATAAATGAACTCTTTTAACAAAATTGACTAACTTTCACAAAATCTCTTTTATTAAATTCTAAACAAATATTCTTCAACAGCTACTTTTACTTTAATAAAAACATGAAACGTTGCTTTTATTTTTTGTAATCTTACAATATGTTGTTTTCATTTATCAGTATCGAAAAGTGTTAATTCCATTTATTTCCATTATTTATTTATTATTTATTTTGGAAAAACAACTGATAGTTACAAAGCATATTTCATTTTAAAATCTGGGCAAAAATTTTAACTAACTGTAACCACATATTACATTTCATATTCCAGGTGGATTTTTGTATTTGTTTTTATGTGTTTTTTATACATATTTCATTTTTATATCATTATTAACTAATGCAAGCTCTTACTCGTAAATGATCTCTCTTTGCATATAAAATACAGAACGATATAAAGAGGTTTACTGGTGAAGGTCTGACACGTTTTTATTCTTCAAAGAACGATGAAATGCACATTTAAATTTCATTTCCATACTTGGGTGTATTGTAGTAATAGCGGAGTATCCGGCTTTTTCAGATATTTTTCCTATCAAAACCTTGCGGAAGAGGGGAAAAGGAATTATGTTATGTAAAATATATAAGGTAGGGACCCAAATACCGCCCACTTAAGTTATTATTTTAATCAGAGGATTAACTCAAGTGCAATTTGTCTGAAAATTGGTTCAATCTGTAATCTGACTATTATCCAAAACATACCGAATTACAACTCTAGCACATAAGTTTAACACACACATCAAATTTTTTTGCGAATGCGACATTTTCCCTATTAAAAACAGTGTTCTTAATCTACTATATGATTCTAATACCGTCTATGCATAAAATGGATTGAAATAAAGTTTAACTTATGTTATGATCATACTTTCTTTATGAAACGTGAAAAATAAGGCACAACAAAATTGAAAGTAATACAATACAGCTTTTTTTTACTTTTAAGAATATAATTAAAGAATTCTTTTAGCACTTTCCCCCTAAATCAAACATAAAAAAGGACTTAAGAGCTTTGCTAGGTGATAGGACAAAACCATGTATTTTTAAAGGTATTTTTAGATATAGTGCCCCTTAAAGGGCTAGGGCGATAATGGGAAAACTCAAGTGCGCAATATTGGGAGCAACCTAATCCTCAAATATGGCGGCATCCCCCTTCGGAATCGGATCGCAATCCAAAAAAATAAACTACACCAAAATGTAGCCAATTATAATCAATATCACTGCCTCAAATAGTTTAACATTATCAGTTGAAATTTGCTTAACATCACTTACATTATGACTTAGCATTAATTAATATTATTCCGATGATGAAATATTGCTCAAATTCTAATAAAACAATGAACAAATGGAAAGTATAATAATTTTCTTCCAATTGATTGGTTATGCAGTGTACAACATTGCCTGCTTTACTTACATTGTTAAGTTTATTTTTACGCTTCTTTCTTTTTAGAGGGGCAGATGTGGTTATTTATCATTTTGAGGTTTTAGTCAGGTTTCCTTAACCCCGCGTTATGTTTCCTCTTACTCTAAAAGGACCTAGTTCACCGATAGGATACACTAACTAAATAAGGACTGCTAAAACACAACAATTAAAAACGCCATCAATGTATCTACTAAAATTTTATTGTCAAAATAACCTTAAATAGTATGGAATTACAACATGTTACCACAAAAACGATTTACAAATAATAGGTTCAAATTCATAGACGTCTCGGTGGCACAATGGTAAATGATTCGAATCCTTACACGTCCCCCTTAAAGAAGCGCATCCGTCGCCTTAGGGACAATGCAGCTACCTGAAATGAGACTTAAAAAAACAAAAAGAGAACAACATACACAATAGTTATCAAGTATAGCACAGGCAAGAGCTCCGAAAAAAACACGCGACTCTCTCTCCCATATTATAATGACGAAGGTATTCAAATGAACTTAATTTAATCACTATAATAAACTTCACAAACACTTAATACGTTATAAAAATAACTCACAAGTTATACTTTAAAGGAATTTATATAGAAATAACATTAATTGCTAAAACGGTTGAATTTAAAAACACTTTCTCAAAGAGTCTATATACACATATACAAAATCACATTATGTATACTAAAAAAAAGTCACAACTATAATATTATTTAACACACGTTAGCATTATTTTACAGAATCTATCGCTAATCTGGATAAGGCATCTGCACTTCCATGCTGGATACCCTTCCGATACGATATAGTTATATCGCTGCAGTGCAAGTGCCCATCTTGATAGTTTTGCTCCATGAGGGGCATTACTAGTTAGATAAGTTAAGGGATTGTGATCCGAAACAACCTGAATTTTACCTCCGAATACCCAAGTATCGAATTTCTTTAATGCCTCTAGGACACAGAAGGCTTCTCTTTCAATAGTTGACCACTTCATCTGGGTAGGGTTCTTACTAAAGAATGCAATAGGCAATTCCTTTCCGACATCGTCATGCTGAGCCAAACACTCTCCGATTGCGGTTGCTGACGCATCAGTGTACAACCAAAACGGACGACTAATATTTGGAGTATGTAAAGTCGGCATTCTGATGAGTTCATCTTTGATTTTTACAAAAGCTTCTTCCGCCTCAATTGACCATGGAAGGATATTTGATACCTTTCTTTTGGTGAGATCGGTTAGAGGCAAAACAATTTCTGGGAAATTCGGGATATAATACCTATAGTAGCTCGCAAGTCCTAGGAAGCTTCTCAGCTCTTTCTTTGTTGATGGCCTAGATAGGTTTCATGCGTAGATAACATGTGTTGTCAGTTCTGTGACTGTGACATTACATGAAAAGACTGCATTGTCAATTGATGGCCACAGCCATGTAAGCTTTGAAAGGTAATTTGAAGTAAAACTCAATACCTGAAGAAGACGAGGAAATCTTATGTACTTAATGGATTAACTTGTAAAACGGAATTTGGCAAAATTCCAAGAAGCCTTTTGTTTGTATTGCAATGCAGAAAATGTACAGATAGACATTTTGAGAGTTTATTTTAAACGATGAGAGCTAAAATTGCAGGTGATAAATAGAAGAAATAAAATTACTAAGACTAAGATGTCAATTGAAAATAATGTATGGGAAGAAAAAAGAAAAAGAGAGGAAACTAGATTAAATTGAGAAAAAAAATATTTTCTTCAAAGCATGAAACTTAGCCTAAAAGCATTTCTGAAGATGGCGAAATTATGTTGCAACAGACCAAGTTAGATTACAGGTGAGGAAGTAAGCTCAAAAGGGCTGTCTCGAGGATAAATGAAGAATCACATGCAATGTAATGTATTGACAAGTTTTTATCCTAAGAATGTGGAACATGTGCAAACATTTTGCCACCACGTTAGTTGCCTTGAATTAAGTGATAAAAATAGTGCAGAGCATTATAAAATTTCGATATTGCAATCGATAAAAGTTCTCACTTCAATTTTTTGCAGCAAATTGCATACACTAAACACTTGAATACAGTTTGTAACTGTATATTCGAATACTAGCTCTTTATTATCTAACTGCATACAGTTTTGAATTAACATTCCTTTCCTTACGATATTTAAATTGCTTCATATTATATATAATTTTCGTGACATGTTATGCTTTGTTTTATATAGTTCCTAAAGCCTTTCATTTAATTAAACAATTATTTCATTTTTAAACCAGACAAATGTAAGGCGTCGTTACGAAAAATGCTGCTTCATTCGATTTCTTTAAGACAAAAACAACTAATTAAATATCATTCAAACGATACTTGGCCATTTATGCTGATGTTGTTGAATTTTTCTTTGTCTTTTTCTACATTACATCATTCCATTTGACAACATTTCAAAATAAGCTTCAGATTTTAATTAGAACTTCCATCAAGCGTTTAACACATAACTTAGCGACACGCTTCTCAAAAACGCTTGCGGCCGTTTCCACTCATGCGTTAAAACGTATTATTTTTCTTTTGGAGGTCCATCGTTAAGCATACGCCCTGAAGACATTCTCTTGTAAAGCGTCTATCTGATGAACCGTGAAAGGGGCCGACATAAAAAGTGACTATTGTACATCCAAAGGAACACGCCAGGACACCGGTGCCTAATTCAGGTCAATACCGCATGCAGAGAATAGCCAAAACACAACAGCGGGCGCTTTCTACTCCAAGTTCCGACATTTTAAGCACTTTTCCCAAAAGTAAAACTTTTACGGAAGTGCCCCACTGCCGGTCTCCCCGGGATGGATGGATTGATTGATTGATAGGTACAAGCCCTGTAAAGCAGTACAAAGCTTCCGGTTATATTTATAGATTTTGTTGGTGGGTTTTTAATAACCTACAAACATCATTCGTTAGACGTCGTCTGTTGAGGGGAATTTGTTGTCTGACAGACGTTAGCACCGGAAGTGTGGATGTTTCAGTGCTTAACAGTTAAAAAGAAGGCTCATTAAATTGTTTCATGAATGTTTTAAGTGGGACACAAGGGGTATTTCATTGCATTCGTTTGAAAGTTTACGACTGGGACATTGTTACGAATTAGAGCAGGCGTCTACTCTTATGCGATAGTTAAATTTTTAAAGCGGAAGTTTTGCTGCAATTACTGCGCCTATTTTCATGTCGTATACAATTTTTTCTTCTAAACCAAGAGAAGAAAGCCGAAAGTAGATCAAAAATGCGAATTATACAATGAAAAAAAATTATTAGCTCGTTTAAATCTGGGAGTATCTCCCTTTCATTTTATGCATACTCGTACTTCCTCGTAAGGATGTTACTTCTAACACGCAGTCAAAGATAATTTTAACTTGCAGTCATGTAATCAGATATTTTCATCTGAAATCAGTAGTTCTCATCTTAGAAAAATCCAGAATTAACTTGTTTGCCAATTCGTTCTGTCATTCCCCCTCCCGCTTTTAAAGTTGTAATTTCAATGTCTTCCATCTAAAACTTCGAAGAAAGCAATTTTTACGCCACATTAAGATAAAAAAGAAAGATTTATGCACTCAATGATGCCAGTTCATTTTTCAGCCAGATTTTTCTCTGATTTTCACGTTTCTTAAAAATAATTTAATTATAGCTGTGATAGCTTTTATATAAATAAACATGTTTATTATTGAGCTGGAATGGCAATGCGCAGTTACGGAAATTCCATAAATAAAAATATTAAAATGCTTTCGTTCCTTGAAAGTGTGCGATTGCCCGCAGGCAAATGAAAGCAACAATTGAAAGTGCATAAAATATTTTCATTCAATGTTAATTACCATAAGCATGCTCATATATTCTTGCAAATATGTACGCATAACATACACGCTGAAGACAAAACGCTAGCCACTTAGTACAGGAGAAATACAATGGCTGGTCAACATTATCTTTTAAAATTATATCTAAATACGGTAGGGGCTGCATATAACTACATTTACATGCAACTATCGTGAAGATAAAAATTTAAATAAAATTATTGCAACAATCACTGAAATTTTTTTATTAAAAATGTGCTCCCAGCTTGGTGTGTTTAATGCATTTTCATAAATATATACAAAAATAAAATGGGCGAAAAATTGGTCGATATTCTAAAAGAGTAATTATGGACTTCCCAACATAATTCAAGGACCAATAGATTAGATGACGAAGACCATTACATAATTTCGAAATCTAGAAAAAAATGTAATGTCAAACTGAAAACTTAATAGTCTGTTTGCCATTTTAAAGTGCGTTCGGCAATAATGCAAAAATTCTAAATGACTAAAAATAATATTATTAATCGCCTTAATAACGTTGCGCAACTTTATTTTTCCAACGGAATTTTAAATTTTAATTTTTTCTGGAAATATTCGCATTCCACGAATGAAGTTTGACAGTTTAAACTGTTAAATCTGCTGAATTCATTTTTACACAATGAAAGGAATTATTCCTGGATTTTTGAACGCTTATCATCGCGGAACCACATAAGCTGAACCGATAAAATGACTAAGTGTTTCTAAATTGTTCTCAATAGGAGGTGCAGTTAATAGAATGGCCTTTACACTAGGTCCTGTAATTTTAGATTTTCTCCCTGATATTGCACGGGCGAAAATTGGAACTGTCATTTCGCAGCAGGAACTGTTCGCGGTTTCAAAGAAACGTTAACAGTTAATGGTTCACTTTCTCTATTTTCTCTCGTGTCTGTCAAGGTCAAAGTCGTGATTTAAAATATCCTAAGAAAGGTTTTTATGAATTTTTAGCATGAATATGTATTCTTTTGTGAATGTGAAGTTGTAGATGCTTATGGAATAGCCACAGAATAATAACAGAACAGACTATTCCACAGACAGAATGTTGCTTTTTTATTTTATTTAAAAGGATGTAGACTTTGTGCTCTTTAACTAGATTTAATTTTACTATATAATTTTGAAGGCTTTCTTCCTGTTCCAAGATGGAGCAATAATTTTCTATACATGCTAATCTAGAACAACTTTCGCTTCATCTTTTCAAAATCGCGTTTTTTCTATTTGGGAAACCGCAAGAAAAGTGCAAGATAGATATTTATATGTCTGACATTTGAAGTCGTGCGTTCTTATTCAATCAGTTTCATTCAGTTCAGTACAGTTTTTTTATTCAGTCAGTCGTGCGTTTTTATTGTCATAATCAGAAAATTTTCTTTTATCTCTTTCTAGCGAGCAGCATTCTGGTTCGATACTGAATTTTTCTTTTGAAGGCACGGAGAGTATCATGTTTCTTCATGCCGTCAACTACCTTGCAGGTCTAAAGATTCCTACTGAATAGTCTGAACATCTTTTCTGAACCTCCAATTAGTGTTCTATTTCATTACAAAAGCCGTTTGATCTTAACTGGTAGTTCTATGACCAGTAGACCTCGTGTCCTCGCTCCAAAAATCTGAGAAAATCCAAAAATTCCAAAAAATCTGATATCTGCTCGTCATTGAAGTCTTTAAAGGTTTGGCCATTTTTTTATCGAATGCGAATTATTTACACAAGTCTTAGTTTTTATCAGTATTCACAAAATTACAATTAAATGTCTGCTTTTATCAGTATTCACAAAATTTCAATTAAATGTCTGCTTTTGTCAGAATTCAAAGCATTACGATTAAATTTCTGCTTTTATCAACATTTACAAAATTGCAATTAAATGCCTCGCCATTACCAAGAAATGTGTTAATGGTACCAGATTCACCATTGGCTCCCAAAACGATGAAACCTTTAAAACGACCACAATGTTGTAACGGAATCAAAGAATAGAAACTCTTACACACACGTTGTTTTCAAGTACTTCAAGGAACATTTATGCCAAATCCGAGAAATTCGAACAACGTTTTTAGTCTTGAATGCATAATAGATTTACAGATAAACAGATGAAATGCCGAACGATGGGGTTGAAACAGAACCTCGTTTCGTTCGGTCTATAATTCTTCCGATTTTATCCTTTAAACCAACAGAGAAGTAAAATGAATACTCGAATATGTCACTTCCTGTATGCTCAC
Source organism: Araneus ventricosus (assembly GCA_013235015.1). Classification (NCBI taxonomy): domain Eukaryota; kingdom Metazoa; phylum Arthropoda; class Arachnida; order Araneae; family Araneidae; genus Araneus; species Araneus ventricosus. Next base: position 86,769 of record BGPR01000010.1, read on the forward strand.
GAACTCATTCCGCAGTATTACTTCTAGTTTTTCGAAAATAGATGTGGAGCAATTTTGGCTCAGCCATCAGTAGTATTTTAAGACTGGTCGTAAATGATTGTATATCTTATTGTAAATGCTGAAAAGTTCCATAATTATGCATTTCAAAAAGCTGTCATTATACCTGCACCTACACTGATATTGAACTTTTATGGAATTAATGTAGTTTTGTACTTTTCCTTTGAAACTACATAAGACCGATTCGAAGCTACATTCAACATATAGAAGAAAAGCTTAGTTCATATAAAATAATGAAGCATTTTCAATGAAAATCCAAAATGTAAGCGCAATTTTCAAATTAAAGTAGGACGCTGCAAAAAGAATATGAAAAGATGTAAACAGGCAAAATAAAAGTATAAAACAGACAAATAAATATCATGAAATTAAATTTATCTTCTTCGTTTTTCTCACTTTTCTTTTTCAATGTCAATCTTCAGTCCCTCTATCCTCTGTTTAATTCGATGGAATATAGAATAGCAAAAGTGCCCAGATGTTAGCAGATCCAACCATGAATAATATTTCTTCTAATAAAGGGGTGATAATTAAATATTAAACTCATGTCATAGTTGTCTGGTCATTAAAATCCTATTAAAACCTTTCATTTCATTGCCTTCTTCTCTTACATGTAGAAGACGTGATCGTGAAAACCTTTTAGATGGACATAAGAGATATTCTGGATTTTTGTCCCTCTTAGAAATCTGGGATCTCCTAAAGAACACTAGGATGAGAACATGGATGGGAAATCGGGGTGTTTACTTGCCTAAGTTCTCGTAGAATTCACAGATCATCAACAAATACTCTCAAAGATCGCTTGTTTCATTGCATGGCTTTACAAAAATATAGTCACTCTGGGAAGCTACAGCGGCATTGGATAAGAAATTTAAGATTTGAAATAATTGCACTGAACGTTACTTATGCAATTAATCAGTTCAAATTATGATTTTACTTAACTCAAACTTATAAACATCATTGAAATATAGGATTTTAAAAAATCTATCAGTTGCTGCACAGTAAGTTATTTCTGAAACAATAATAAATATCTTGCAGTTTAGTAGAATTTTGATGTGCTCTTAAAGCCAAGCTTAGTAGCCAAGATCTCTGGATATCATGCGGTTCGACTTCTTTTTTCATGGAGCTTTATTAAAATGATTGAGTATCAGAAAAACGTTTCCAGTTTGAATGATCTGAGAATGCGTAAGAAATCAATTTAATATTACTGCATAATTAATAATTTAATATTACTAATAACTGCCAATTACCGTTTGGACACCAGCAGAGATAATTGTGTCGTGTAGCTGCAAAAGTGGTCATCTCCAAATAAGAAACCTTTGGGAAAAGTGTATTTTCTGTCATATCTAAACAAAATGAAATTTTAAAAATAAATTTTATGACATTCTAAGCGTTTAGGCAATGTGTTATAGTGTGCAATTTATGATGGTGAGATATTAAGAGAGTCAAATGGACTCAAAATCTTTCAAAAAACGCATTTTTGAAAAGTGGAGATGGCCATTTTTGCAGTTACACGACACAATTAGACTGATCACACTGAACTTCATTAATCCCAAAAAACGTAACATATTGCCCCTTCATTGGAAAACCTCTTTAAGTTACTCATTTAATTACCATGTCTTCCCTTCATCTCTTTAAATTAAAAATTTACTCCTACGTGAGAGGCTTAGGGAAATCCATTCTTTGTTAACAACAAAATTTCGTTAAAATTTTCATAGGTTTTAGATTTACTGTGTTGAGTAAATTCTGGAAAAAAATTTTCTCATTCGTGAAATTTGCGTTCAAATTATGAATGTTTTATTTAACATATTGTTATACATCTGTTTAAAAATTATTGCAGTACATAAATTATTTCTTAAAATATTCCATAAATTTGCAACCCTTTTAATCACAGATTTGCTCTTTTCGTGCTATCATCTTCTACATATGTTATCATTTCGGAAGCAAATATCAATTTGTCACAATGAGAAACATAAACTATTCTTCGCTGGTTAGGTTAATGAATTCTTTTCAAAAGCATGCTGAGCGAGTTGAAAAATAGATTCTTGTTGACCATTTACATTGTAGCATTTCAAATGCAAATTGCGGAATAAATAAATTTTAAATATAAAATATGATCTCAATCCATCAAAGGATTAAAGTTCTCATATTTATGTTCTGCGAAACGGTCTCCATTTGTTAAGCAGGAAACACGAAAAAATCTGAGCCAGATTTATTGAGCTTCCTGGCAAAGGGCAACATATCAGAAAGTTTCTATCATTAGAAGGATCTATTGCCTTGTTATGATCACAAAGACCTATCTGTACACTCAGCGACTTACTAAACAAGCTTACTATTTTATTTTTGCATTATTCAGTGACACGATTTTTGTATTAATAAAAAAGTGATACTTCTTCGGAGAAGACTGCTGTGGTATTCCCATTGAAAATATAGATAAGTCATGTCACAAAATGAAAATTTTGAAGGTTATGAAAAGCTAAGCTCAACATATATTGTTACAAAATATTGCATATAACTGTTATTACTTTCTAGTATATGAAGAATACAAAGAAAAAGTATTATAATAATCAAAAATTTCGACCTCGAGTTTTTGATGAATCTTTAATATTTAAGAACTAACTGAGAAAGAATTATGCGTGTCTGTGAACACCATAACTCAAAACTACAAAGAGCTAAACAGATGAAATTTGGTATGCGGTCTTTACACCATAAATGAACGTTTCTATCAAATTTTGGTTGACATTCTTCTGGAGAAAGTCTGTCCACAGTTCGTCCGTGTGCATGTGAACATGATAGCTGAAAAACGCAGCGAAGTAGATAGGTCTAATAAGGTATTCAGTTTTATCACTTGAATATAAGATCTATATCAAATTTTGGTTGACATTCTTCTGTAGGAAGTCTGTACACAGTCCATCCGTGTGCATGCGAACATGATAGTTGAAAAACGCAGCGAAGTAGATAGGTGTAATAAGACATTCAGTTTTATTACTTGAATACAAGGTCTATATCAAATTTTGGATCAAATCCGTCAAAGACTTGACTGTTTGTCTACTCTCTCCTACACGAAAGTAGCGGCTAAAAACGCAACAAATTAGATTAATGACATTTAGCTTATAAGCTTGACACAAAAATCATAGATCTATATAAAATTTTTGTCCCAAACGGTCAAAGAGATTCATAATGCATACTTGATTCTCTTCACTATACCACAAAGCTGAACTTAAAAGACGCCGTATTCTAAACATATACAAGTAAGTCCAGGTGAGCCACACCCGCTTATTTTTTTCTATGCTTCGAAATTAATTCATTGAAGTGTATTCACCTGAAGTCTCATTCTGTTGGTATGCGTCCCTCCACATATCAGCTGATATCCAAACGTGCTTTGTATTTCATTATTTATTTATTTAAAGAAAAGCAAACTACAGAGAAAACTCCATTTACAGAGTGCTATAAACAACAAACACACAAAGAACAAAAGTCACAACGAGTAAATAAAAAAATACTCTAGAAAATAAAAAGTTGATCACAGAGAATACAGAAAATCATAAAAATTTTGCAAACGCATAAATAATTAAGAACGAAAACACATAATCACAAAAACATTAAAACACACTATGATTCTAAAAGCCGTATTTTTAAAAAAATTAAAAGACCATTTCCAAAAGGCAAGGGTTAAAAAGTTAAAACACGCAAGCACCGAATCCTCTAAAAACACACCAGGAATTTAAAAGTTTGAAGACCTAAATACACACTTGAGATAAAAAATAAATTTCATCACTTAAGATAATAATAAATTGCAACACGGCGCCAAAAACAAAGTACAAAAATTAAAACCTATAAAAAAAATTTTAAAAATGGTCGATTACATAAGAACACGGAAAATCAAAACGCATAAAAATAATAAAAAAGTTGTAAAAAGGCAAAATAAAATACATCATGTATTTAAAAGAGGCAAACATTTCGACTTAAAAGCACCAAGAGACATATTAAAATTTCAAGTTCATCAGAGAACTTGTTGAAAATTTTATAAAATCTGTATAACGAGAACCTGTTAATATAATTAAATTTTGAATATAAATTTGGAAAGGAATTTTGGTTCCTTAAATATCTGGCGGGCACAGGGAAATCTATAGAGCTCAGTATATCATGACAATCGATCGAACCATTATAATAACTTTATAAAAGAAAAGAACGAAACAAACATCTCGTCTGGAACACAAACTAGGTATATTAAAGATATTACGTAGGGCTGAGTATTATTTTATGACATAACCTCCTTTTTTCAACTACAATATGCGTGATGGAATCCAAACTGAGATTTTTTGCAGCACACCTGATATGCGTATCATGAGCATGAATTGATAGCATTTATAAACGGGTTCATTTCTATACAACATTTCTCATCACGTTTTGTCACGCCTAAATCATGCTGTGAAGACAAACATTTCTGAAAAATGAATATCTGTCGAAATTAACTTCCGAATGAAAGACTGGTGATTAAGTTGGAAACCTTGAGTATTATGAACTAACTGGTAAAATTGCAGTGTATTTTGAATATTACCGCTGTTTTTCTTCTTTATGTGCATTTCCATTCATTTATAAGTACTGCATTAACATTCGTGCACGTTTCCGACCTGTTCTTCAAGCTGCATTTTTAAAATAAAAGTGTGGAATTTGACTCTTTACCAAGGAATGAAAAAATATCCCAGTTTTTTCCCGAATATTCTATAAATAGGTCTAATTTTATCTATAAGTGGAGAGCTCATATTAAAAACAATAAAACATATTATTAAAAGCTAATTTTAAATGAGTAAACAAAATTTAATTATCCTTCTCAACATTAACTATTCGTACAAGTGATCAAAAGCCGCGGATTAGCGGTCTGTCCCGCTTTTAAGAGCTTTGTCTCGGATTTATTGAGATGTTGAAAGGAAGTCATATTTTTTTTCCATTTAAGATGAAAACACAATTCATAATAACACATAAAAATGAAATATTTGAATTAATTTTGAAAAATTAGCTTGTGAAGAATTTTTCTTCCCAATTTTTACTATGCATAAAAAATAGTCACTGCTTTATAGTCTAACCATGATTTCATATAATATTTCCTTGAATATCTTTAACTTCCAAGAGTGCGCTTGTAATAACATTAGTGCAAATAGTAAAGTAACCAATATGCCCGGATACTTACATGGAACCAATCCTGTTCCACATCACCAAAGCCGGATTATCAAATAGGCTAACAGTAGAGAACTGCCAAGGGGCCGGCAACTTTCGGGGCCTGGACATTTTTTTTGCTGTGTTTTCAGGGCCATTTAATTTTCTTCTTTTACCTAATTTACAAAGGCCGTGTACTCGAACTTATGCGAATTAAACTCAAGTGTCGTTTAAATTTCAGAACATTATTCTTATAATTTTTTAATTGTTTACCTATTTCCAAATTCTCTTGCAGGAGCAGTGTAAACAATTTATTATTATTTTTTATTTTCTATTTTATTTGTTTATTTATTTCAGCGGATGTCTGACTAATGACTCACAAGTGAAATGCCCAGTGAACTTTGCTTTAAAGTATTTAGATTGTGTTATAAAAAATGTCTTGATGCTGACCCGCAATTAAATGTTTTTTTTTTCATTTTGTCATAACATTTTATACTTAAAAACCGCTTATATAGGGAATAAATTAAATCCAAAGAAAACAATTGATTTTTGGATGTAGGGTGGGCTAAAATTTACATTGAGTAAAGAATGTAAAAAGATTTACATTGAATAAAGAAGCTGTCATATTTGTAAATAATATTGAAAAAATATGTCATATAATTAAGATAGATTCTAAGTTTTATTTTGTTCGCCGTAATATATTTAACATTTAATGTAGTCATAAAAATATAATCTACTTTAAAGAGAAATTAATAAAATCCAAATTGGCATTAGGATTTTCCGTTATGAACTGCGATTATATAAAAAAAAGAGACTTAGAAATACAATAGCCGGATCGTTGCCTGGCAACGGATAAGAAAAAAATTTTTTGGGCTCCCTGTTGTTTGTTAACTTGAGAAAATTTTATTGTAAATAGATTGTTGTAGATTCATGTTAAAAAATCTACTGGAGGCTGTCTCTGCGAAATGGAGTCTGGGATTGAGAGGTGTAGACTTACTTACCTTCTCAACAGTGATTTTCTGTGACTTAAGTAGCTCTATGTGACTATTAACTCTATACTCTATAGTGACTATTAGTCTAGTGTGACTATGTGACTCTATCTATGTAAAATTGTTCTTGATTTTCACCAACTTTGCAACTCGATTGTGGCCAAACCGTAATTACAAATTCTAAAATTATTTTTGCAATCTCCAATGTCTACCTTTTTCTGTTAAATGAAACTAAAACAACTCTCTATGTTATTCGGTTGCGGAGCTATAAGCGTTTAACTTTAGCACGGAATTCGACGTAATTCCAAAATTCTTGAGTAATATTTCGCACGATCGATAAATGAATTGCCTTAGTCTGCGTGCGCGAGCATCGGCGTTGTTACGTCATCAAAATGTTTCGTGATTTTGACCAACTTTGCAGCTCTAGTGTGACTAAACCGTAATTCCAAATTCTAAACTTCTTTTTGCAATCTTCAATGTCTACCTTTCTCTGTTAAATGAAACTAAAACAACTCTCTATGTTATTTGGTTGCGGAGCTATAAGCGTTTAACTTTAGCGCGAAAAGCGTCATAATTTTTTTCCTTTCCCGACAAACCATTAGACCACTATGGAGAGACGTAAGTCTACGTCAAAAATATGTTTGTTTAAGTCCAGAATAAATGTCCCTAACGTTTGCAATACAATACTGCGCCTACAAGGCTTAATCCAGCCTTGGTATATATCAATATCTAGAGCTTCCCAGACTGAAGTTCAGAAAATCTGGCAACTTTAATTAATTTATTTTAATCAGCATCTTATATTCAAGCCAAATACACTGCAGATTGATAAATATACAAAAGGATCTACAGAATAACATTTACTTGAAATTTAATGCAGATAAAAGTAAAAGAATTATGTAGAAATTCACCAATTGATTTCCTTTAACAAGAAAAAAATATCACCTTTGGATATAATCAATTCACGATTATTTGATACACATGAAATACGCCGCACCTATAAAATTGTGAAATCCATTTTGCATTTTTTTAATCTATTGCAGTTGAATATCATAAACTTTTAAAATGTATTAGCAAACAAATGTCTATTTGAGCTGAAATTCGCTTCAGATAGATGAAACATTGCACTCAAATGAATTTGGGTATAAAATGTAATAATTTGTGTAGGAACAACATTTTCCAGCTACAAGCGCATTTTCATCTCTCATGGATCAAGAGACTGCTTTTAACATATTTTAAAACTGAGAATTTCTAACTTTTCTGAGTTTAAAACTTTCAGCAATACGAATTACAAATATTTCGAAAACATCTTGGATGTCGAATACATTTTTTTGATGTATTTTCAACAATCAGTTTTAAGTTTTTTTCTTCCGCGATGCAATTACCCTAAAAAGATGTCTCTTGTACCTACAACAGCTGCTAAGAATGAGTGTTGACAGTAAACTGATTGATGAAAATGTATCTCTTGCTCATCTGGTAAGTAAATAATTTTTTATGAGTCTTCGTTGTCTTTTTTAATAAAAAAATGAATTTTTACTTACAAGGAAAGTAAAGGTCCTTACAAAAGTTACAGCTAAGAAATCAAACTGTATCATATTACTGTATTAAGACATCTTACCGACTTTATATCATATTATTGTATTAAAACATCTCATTCGTGTAATATTTTCTGTGGAAAATTACTGTTTAGCTCATCAAAAGCTTTTGATTCTTGCTTTACATAAAAAGAGTGATTCCAAAGGCGACAAAGGATACAGCCGAAGTAGCCTCACACACTCTCTGTATTTGACAAAAGCGTTGAGAATTCCCAACAAAAAATATTTTTTAATGAAGGCAATGGAGTCAATTTGACTTCACAACTACCTGACAAACGCAACTGCGTATGACATTTAGCTTCTAACTGTTCACTGCCTAATGCTGTGCTCTAACGTCGAATTCTTTTGCAACTTAGCAATTTTTGAACCAGTTCTGATGAGTGCAAAACTGCATGTGAAATAGAGTGGGTCACAGTTCTATAGAGAAAAAAAATTTCTGATTTCTATCCGGCACAGCAAGAAAAGGGTTCCAAATGATATTTTTAGCTCACATATAAAATTTGGTTTGAAAGTGATATCACCTTCTGCCTCCGGATGGATGTTAGAGAATACATATTGTGTGAAAAAACTTCTTTTTGATGAGTTGCTACAACTAGGTTAAAAAATATTTAGAAATGCGCGACTGTAAAACAAACTGAAATTGTATGAGTAATATTTACTTATTATAACAATGAATTTACAAAAATGGCTTTCATAATTATTACAATAATATTTCAAACAGCTAGTATATACTTCTTTTTATCGAATTTTGCCATGGCTTTTCGTGACTCTATTTGGTTTTTAACGAAACCTTCTCTCTAAGATTGTTTGCACGTGTGGCTTAAGCTTCTATAACAGTCTTGATTGCCCTTTCAACCGCTTGTGTGCGACATGTAAGTTGTAGTAAACGCAGTTCTTCGTATGCCTTTTGGGCGACAAACAGTCGGATGTCTTCGTCAGGTATGAATTTCAATATTGGTGGGTCACATATCTTTTTCTGCCAGTCAATACTTCAAATTTAACAGTAGAAAGTTTAAATAATCGGTATCTATATTGTCCTGAATTCTGAGGACTTTGAAAATGCGACTCGCTAGCAATTAATGAATGTGCGGTCAGAGTCGATCAGCATTGCAGTTAATTCCTTGTCAGGTTGAGAAACGTAACTGTTTCTTTGAATTACGGGATCAATTTTGGCTTTCAGTGTTGTGGGCAAATATCTAGTTGCGGCGATGAGTTTGAACAGGTGCATTGCTCCATTTTTACAATAATTGTGAATTTGTTAGCAAAGCAAGTTTTCAGAAGGAGATTCCTTCGAAACACAAAATTCGATTAGAGACATTTTGCCAGGGGATTAGCTTCTTAAATCCTTACGAAATATACCTGCTGAAACCGCTGAGACTACTTCGCACAAATATGTTTGGTCTGTGCTAATATCTTGAGCAGAAAACTCAGGTAACTTGTTGAAATTCGATGAAACCGAACAACAGTCCTTTTTAACACATTTCTATATCTTTGCCGATACTTCCTGAAAATGTCTTGTGATCCGATGTGTTGCCATCAATATTTAGAAACAAGTGTCGGAGAGGTAATTCGCTCATGTGAAAAAGAGAGATAAATCCACTGGAACGGTTTATCTGATTTTTTTTTTCAAGCAGACATAGGATATCTCCAGATTTACAAACGTTGATGTTAATTCCATTACACCCACCTCCATCGAGATTCCATAAACATCTTTGATTCCAGAAAGAAATCAGTGATTGATTGCTCTATGCCAGGGGTGGGGAACCTGGTACATAATATGCTTGTCTGTAATATAATAATAGTTACAGAACAATAACTTTTCAGATTCCGCTCGTTTGGACTTTTGCCTAACTGCCAAAATTTAATGAGGGCTTTCAGTGCAAAAAGGTTCCCCACTCCTGCTCTATGCATTTAAATGTACCAAATGCTGGTGCAATATAACTAAAGAGCTTTGACTCTGGTTCAATTATCAATAAAATATTCTCTTCAACAATGCTGCGAAAATACATTTTCCCATCCTTTTCTCATATAATTCAAGTTTTTTTTCCTTCCATCGAAGTATAAAGCAGGTATTTGTAGAACTTTGTCTTCATCCGCGTTCGATTTTCGTGCTATCTTATGATTCCTGCGAAACTGATTTTTATTAATAATTTTTAAAGTAGAACTGTGAAGAACTGCTTAGAAATAGCTGCCCCGTCCCTGTCTTATACTCCATATCTATCACATGTTCTTGACAGTAAATTGTAATCCTACCTTATTGTACCAGAAGGCTAATCGACAGGAGATGACTTTGAGGTTTGTGGCTGTGGCTGGAATACATCGTCACTGTCCTATTGACTACATTCAGATGAAGTCGGCACGTTAAGTTTCTCTTTGCTTTCTTTTTGAGGTTGAAACTGTAATTTGTGCCTTAGCATTTTCCTTTCCAAAGCGTTCGTTATTTTATTCGTTGTAATCATATTTACGGTTCCGATCACCATTCTTCTCGTGGTTCGTTGGTCCATTAGGAAGCTTTCCACTCTGATAGGTATTGTGTGTGTGTGTGTGTGTGTGTGTGTGTATCTGGTACAAATGCACTCCTCAATGTTCGTACAATTGCATTATAAAATGTCAAACAATACTTTTCTAGTATTGCAAAACTCTTCTAATCTCTTATTCGCTATTTTAGGGTGAGATTTCAAAATATTTTTTGCATTTCGGTGGATACGTCTTCATAACCACATTCAATCCTTTGTGTTGGACAGTAGGAATGCAAGCTCCTGACCATAATTCTTCAGTTCTTTCAATTACAATGTCCTCTATTTCCTTATGCGTGGGTTAGTTATTAATTTCATTATCATGTTTTATTTTATGACGGTTCAATTCATAGAACTTCATAACATTTTCGTAGGTTGGTAAAATACTGCCCTTAATATCACTTGAACCAACAAACCAATCGCACATTTCCACTATAAACGAGTACAATCCATGATAAAAACTGCACAATGGAGCTCAACACAACCGCCCACGCGCAAGGTGTTGCACTACTCTTTCAATCACTCAATCCACTTCTCAAAACTGCAACCATGTCTCCTTGTCTCCTTTGTTCTAAAATATTTCACATGTGTTTCTTTGAGAGAATTTAGCACCTTTTTATAGTTGTGCCCCTTGAAAAAGTAGAAAAAAGGTTACAATGACTCACTCTTGTGTAGCCAGCGAAATATAGTTTTTTAAAGAACTAGCTGACCCCGAGCAGAGCATCTGCGTTCCGTTAAACTCACAATATGCATTTTTAGCAAGGCTCATTCTAGCCCCGTACTTAAAGATTCATTGGGGCTGCAGGCCTCATCACCTGTAAATCTAACACGTATGATTTTATGGAAATTGAGATTATACCTTTTAGTTAATACATATATCAAATGAAGATTATGTATTAATGAATAGTCTTAGAAAGAACAATGTTTAAAGCTTTTTTAAGTTTTTAATTTTCAAGGATTAAAAATAAATCAATTAAACTTCTAAGGTGATACTAAAATGTTGAGAGAATTATGGAAAAAAGAAAAAGTTAATGATAGCGAGTGAAAACACTCAGGGAAAAATTTTGCTACTCAAGTATCGAACTCGCAACGCTGAGTATGAGCGTGACGCGCTGCCGACTCTACTATCCTGACTTACTGGTTAAGGATGAAACGGTGTCTTTTGTAATTTCAACTTCCCTTTATAGCGCAGTGCATATAATAGAAAAGCACCGAAAATACAATGTTCATAACAGTAAATTCCATGAAGGTCATTTCAGTTTGTGATTTTCTGCTTGCTGACTTAAACTATTTTTACATTGATCTGAACGTTCTCGGGCTCACCCAAGCCCATCTGCTTTATTTTGTAATTGATATTTTTTGAATCATTTCATCTAAAGTTTCATTAAAATGTAGGACATAATATCATAATATTGTACATCTTAAACCCATTTTTTTCAAGGAAAAGTTATTTTACTCCAGAACGAATATAGTAGCATGTTATTCTTATGAGATTATGCCTAACATGGCAGAGGCTACCGGTTTTGCTTTGTAAACAAACCGATCGTTGTCACCAGCAAAAGAGAAATTAAGTTCTTTCTTCCGCCACTTACCTTAGCGTTTTATTTATATAGATAACTCAAATGCGTATCAAACCAGAATAAAATTTGTAAAATGCGTGGAAAAGATAAAAATTCACAATATCATGATATAGAAGATTAAGTAGAGTTAAATTTTCGGCAATTAAAGATAGAAACACTAAGAAAATGTTTGGTTTAATTTAAAAAATTAGAGGAGATTCGAACCTCTCGTTTTATTTGTATCGTTTATAATAGTCTGTCTTTATAATCATTACATCGTCTTATAATATTTTATATAACCGTTCTATATAATATTTCTTTAAATTCCTCTTAATAATAGTAATGATAACGTGCTACAAAAAATGTAGTAAATATCGTCGCAGCTCATGTGTGCACAAACACAATAATTAAAACAATGAAAAGTATAGATGTAAAATACACTTAAAAACATTTTTTAAAATTTATTAAGATTTGATAAATATTTCACAGAAATAAAATTACTGTCACTGAAAAGCTAATTTTTTGACATTTAACCCTTTGAGGAAGGCCGCACACAGCTGGCACACCCTTGTGACAATCGTCCTCAAAGGGTTAAAGTGATGTAAATATGATTTTGTACAGTAACATGCTTCGAAGTTCTTGAGAAAAAACTTTAAAAATTCGATTAATTTTTAATTCGAATTCTAAACAAGATCTTGAAAGCCTCTTTCTTAGTGAGCACCTACTATTTGAGATACCTACTACATGCCAAATTGAGTAGCTCTAGATCCAATGGTCTGCCCTGTAAAGCGTTTTAAATGATTATTTCACCACACATGTCGCAATTTATAGAATGTATGCCAGCTTATAAACATTATCATGTTAACGAGACGAAAAGAAAATCTACTATAGTCTACGCTCGTTATAACTACCTTCTGCGTCCCACAGCAAAAGGTCTTTATAACGAGTGGTCGCTATAGTGGATATAATTAAAAACTGTACACATGCAAGCGCAGTAGTTCCATATAAATAGTCGATTTTTAAAGAGATTCCAACTAAATACTCAACTTATTTTTTATCATTTCTATTAAAAATAAAATTCTATCAATTAAAAATATATTTCTTAAACAGATTTTAAAGTGGAAAATGAAGGTTGTTATATACTTACAAAACATTTATTTTCTAACGAAAAAATCTGAAATGGTTGTTTGTCTTTTCTGCATATATGCTTTGTGCAAAACATAATTTTCCATTTCTGTTAAAGATGATAACTAATGAACTGCCTTTCAAAAAAACATTTTAAAGTCTCAATAGCACTTGAAACATTTTTTTATTATTATTATTCTAGGCTATTCTAATTTCCGCGCTGTGGTGAGTGGTAATTCTCCCCTCCCCTCCGTCAAAGTTGAACTGTAACACTGAAGACTCTACATCTACGAAGCTTGACAATATAATAATTAAGGTCATTTATGTTTAGAAACATGTTCTTTTTGGAAAAATACCGGGAAGAGTGTTCGCTGAATTCGGACGTTGTATTGGAATTAGACAACACTGTACGGTCGTTATACCGAAAGTAAAAAAACATAGTGCATAGGGAAACACAGTTGGGGATTTTATCACTGGTCGTTATAATGGAATTGTCTTTATAATGTGTGGCCATTATAACGAGCGTCGACTGTATTCATTAAACTGTTATGACTTTTTAAAAAAAATTGCATTTGTGTAGATAACAGTCGATCCTAACGATACATAAGTATGAAATATTAGGAGAAATGCCTGCATCCTCCGAAACATGAACGTAGAAAAACTTCATTGTATCCCACCAATTGAAAACGTATTGATAACATCTTAATGATTGAAGTGCACTTTTTTCAATTTTATTGTCTTGGAAAGGCGGAAAAAGAAACAGGTGCTACGGATAGCATTAAAAAACTATTAATTTAGATCAGTTTTATTACTCACTATTAATTTTATTTTATTAATTTTACTTTCAGTTTTACAGTATTGTATATTGAAAACCAAGATTGAATAATTAAAATCAAATAATTTCATATCTGAATACTTTTTTATTCGGTTTTCTTTTTGATCAGTCTCACTTTTTTTGAAATTTCATTCAACAAGTATATCAAAAAATTATTTCAATTAATAAACTGCAATTTATTTTCTGGGCATTTGACGAGCTAGAAATGGATTGATTAAGGATAGACTTTTTTAAAAAAATATTCTAATAACTTGGGAATCTGTACCCTTTTAGCCTCTAGGTGCCGTACTCTGATTTATGGTGCTATTATTATTGCAAGTTCTTTCGTAGATTCTCATTGAATTCTATTGCATACGTGTCGCCATCTAGTAACGATTTTAGAAATGTATTACATAGATATAATGATATATAATGTTGAGTTTTTTAAAGTTGTTAAGCTTGGTAAAATCAGAATTTATGTCTAAAATTCTAAAGTGAAAAAATTTAAAACAAAATCGTAACTGTCGTTAATATAATCCATATGTTAGAAAACAAATTTTTGAATTACAAATACAAATATTTGAATTACAAATTTTGAATTACAATTACAAATACAAATATAATTACAAATAATAATTTTTTTTGAAAATTATTATAATTAAATCAGACATATTCTTGATTCCAATAATCTTTCGCTATTGTCCTTTCTAAATTAAAGATTTGTTACCAATATTGTAGATAAGAAAAAACTCGAAATGATTTTTTAAACTATCAATCAAAGGAGACGTGCTGCCATCTATCATCATGCTTTTCTAGGAAATTTCAGCAGAGTTTTTAAAAATTCATTCGACACACCAAAAAACCTTTTTTTATTGTCCCTTGAATAAATGGAATTCCAGGGACGGCTTCAGCTTTTTGGGCACTTAGGCAATGCAAGTTTCGGAGTCACCTTTATTCCACCCCAGAACCAGATAATTTTTATTGATTTGAATTTAATCTCTGAAGCAATTTTTAAGTAGCATAAATATTAAGACAAATTGAAATAACAAAAAATTTTATTGACGGTCACCTTCAAGAGAGTGGGCTTCAGTATCTCGATTGTAAAAAAATAAAAATTTATATTCAAAAGTAATTTTCAATAAAATGGTAAAAAAAAATGCAGCATTTTTTAAACAATGCAAATACCCTAATATAAAGTTTGCCAGAGCTGTTGACTAGTCAATCTGTCATCCTATTGCTAAACTCCTAAGAATAATGTTCTGAATTTAAACGATATTTGATTTTAATTCAAATGCGTTCGACAGAGGGCCCCCAAGGCTCGGGCAAACTGGGCAACTGCCCGTGGGGCCAAAGCGGGAGTGTGAAGGAAAAAAGTGTTTTAATAAACTTTGAGAAATAAAGTCATACATTTAAAAAAAAATTGTTGAATATATTATTTTAGTTTCAATAAGACCACTATCATATTTGCCAGTAAAACATGCATATTTCTACGTAAAAGTTTGTTTGACATTTAGAATGCAGACATCATAGAATAATAAAAAAAAAAATATTAATAATAAAACGTTCGTTTGAGAGGGGCGGCATATTGTTGCTTCGCCCGGTTGGTAAAGTTACTTCGGACAGCTTCTGATGTTTTAGTACATGATCTTTGAAAATCAGATGGAAGCGCAAAATTAAATTGCTCTGAAAATACTGCAAAAATTTCTCGATGGCACGTGTTTTATATATTTTTAAACACTTTTATCTAATTCGACTTGTTTCATGCTTATAAAGATGGAATTTTTCATTCGATCTTTCACTCACTTCTTTGTGTGCTAAAGTTTTGAAATTTGGTACAGTTGTTTGCTATCAATTTCATCTACTTGTATCGATTTACCCACTTCTATTTTCTTGCAGGACTCATGCGAGAAAATGTGAGATAACATACAAAGATCTTCAAGTTAATACAAGTTCAACACAAATAAAAAGTATTACACAAATTCAGTTTTACCACTACTCTTAGCGATCCGTGAAATCTTCAGTGTTGTTCATGCAAGTGGTGAGCTCTTCGAACAGTTATTGATCACGCCTTCTTAAAAGTTGCGCGATTTATTTTTAACTTTAAAGAATTATAGCTGTTTTTGCAAACATTTTTTTTATACTCAAAGCGAACATCAAATCAATATAATAATAATTACAAACAAAATTGTTCGAAATATCACAATAACCCCGACCGGTTTAGGCGGTAAGTCAATATGCGACCACTACAGGCGCCGAATCGCTCGGCGGAAAGAAAAATTCATAATGCATTGAAGGACGTTTCAGGGCAAAGAAAACTATAAAGGTGAATGTACACTTGCGAGCAGAGCGGTTCGCAAACCATTCGGGAGCCGTTAAAAGAAACTAGCTCTATGGCCCGGCGTTGCACGGGCTATCTCGAATAATGCGCCATTCACTGAGGTCACGTGATACGTCTTGTCTGACCAATCGGTTATTTCTTTGTTCTTCTGTTTTCTTCAGCTCTTCTCTCCTGGCTACGTTGTGCCATTTCTGACAATAGGCTATTTCTTTGTTCTTCTGTTTCTTCGGCTTTTCTCTCCTAGCCGCGTTGTGCCATGACTGACAATCGGCTATTTCGTTGTTCTTCGGTTTCTTCGCTCTTCTCTTCTGGCCACGTTGTGCCATTGCTGTCAATCGGCTATTATTTTGTTCTTCTGATTTCAGTTTCAGCAACTCTCCTTTCACGTTTCCTAATTATCTGCTGTCTACAAGCAGCATTCCCTGCAACTCCTCTTTTTCTTTTAGGCATCGGAAAAAGCGAGAATTGAACAAAGAAAAAATAGTAAGTAAAAATTAGTAATAATATCTTGCACAGGTTATCTCGATTAATGCGTCATTCCCTGACGGAGAGAAGTGAGGTCATGTGACACAAATGCTTAGATAAACCAGCGTTGCTGGGGATAAATATTTTTTAATATTCCTGCGTCCAGTTCATTAACACATGAGGCAAGATATATCACATATATACGTGGTCCGGCGTTTGCACGGGATATTTCATATATATTTGTACTCCGTATTAAACAATTAATTGTAATTAAATTATTATCCAATTAGCATTTTCCACTCTGAGTGAGTCACTCTGTGGTGTTTTACTTCCATATCTTTCAAAAATATTTTCTCACAAAAATTGTTTTTAGTCCATTTTAAAATTTAAAATATTTTTTAGATATCAATTTAATTGTAGGAAAATGTTTCCCTCGCATTTAACCATTTAATACTACAATTTTTTATGTGGTGCCAGGCTGACGGCAGCCCACGTCATTCCCGCCGCGCCTCTAGCGGATCTAAGGAGAACTTGTCAGTTGACGCTGTGACATCCAGACGGGATGTTCGAAAAAGAACGACGCTTGCTCAACAGACAATCTTAACGACGTAAAGATGTGTAACTCTGCAGCTACAGTTGATTGTGTTCTTGTCATCTGTACATAGCTAAACATTTCATTTTATTGTTCATCTAACTGTCATTTGAATTCATCATTAAATCCTTTCATTGAAAGAAGCAGTGTTTTGTTGGCCATCTCTGACACCCACACTTATTTCGGAAGCAGGTATAGAGAAATTAATTGCCTTTTGCATAAATTTCGATTAACATTAAATTCATATTTTTGAATCTTATCAAAGAACGAAGGTGAAATTTAAATAATTATGCATTCCAAATTATTAACTTAACAAAAATAATTAATAATTGCAATAGTGGGAAAAAATTATTTTCGTTTTGTTTTCTGTTTTCAGATTTTAAATTTCATCTTAATTTCGCGGTCATTATATTTTGGGTTTCTTTTCTTTCAGAAATTTAGGAACTGGCAACGGAGGCAGTTTTATTATGATTTGCTGATTTATTGAGAACCTTGAACCACCACATCGGAGTTACAGAATTAAATATAGCTTCTGTGCTTATATAAGAAAAAGAGACAAAAGCAATTGAATTTTTTCTATGAGGGATAGTTCCTCGTAAGGAGATTTTTGCTCAAATAAAGAAAAAAATTCTCGGTAGAACAAAAATAAAGGGTTTTTTTTTTATTAGCGAAAGAAAAGGATCCGTTCCATGATGGCATAAATAAAGCAGAATTGAGGAAGAAGTATATGCATAAATGGTAACATTTGGCTCTGCGAAGAACATATTAACATTGGACTAATGGTATGCTCATTTCATCACTTATTTCCTTCCAGGCATTTTAAAACATTTTTTTTTGTTATGCTCCTTATATTTCGGGTCTCTAAGCAAATATTTGGTTTTGTAAATTTCAAGAAATTTTCATTCAGGTCACCCCATTCGAAGCAAAGCGGTGGAAGAAAATCAACAGGCAGAAACGAAATACACTTTGGTTTGCAGATTTAACCTTTCAGGTTAGAAGAAGGTCCGATCGGAATGACAGGCTACTCTCGCTGGAACGCCTCTCAGTTTGAGTTTGAACCGCTCTGTCCCTATGTATTCGCTGAAAAACCAACAAGATTTCGTTCGCCGCGAGCTCTGTTTTCATAGTGGATCATCAGCACAAAAAGATTTGCCTTCATTCTTTAGGCAGTATTATAAATAAAATATGTGTCAGATTTCTTGCAGATATTTTAAAAGGAACTTTAATTATGGTTTGAAAAAAGAAAAATTATGAAGGAAACCACATTTTGAGGAAAATGAGTTTAAAATCTATGTTTTTAAATCCGACTGAAAAACGAAAATGATTTTTCTTCAATACTCCCTAGTTTTGTAGTTTTATCATTTTTCTCCAGTTTCATTCACTTTTTTAAAAAAATTTTAAAAATCAAGGGATTTTTTCATTGTTTTTTGGCTCTAATGAGTCTTTATAATTATTTACCATTTTAACTGACAACAACATATTTGTTAATTTCTTCACTCAACTAAATGGAAGCTGAATGTGAGCTGTCCTGGTGATATTTTTAGTGATTAATATTTCTTCTAAGTACCATTTATATGCTTTCCGCGTGTTTATGATAAAAAAAATTACAGCATGAATGAGAGACAAAGACAGTGCAATGATATAAAATTACCTAAATTTGAAACAATGCGAAAAAGGTACGACGAAATTCACACGAAAAATATTCTAAAATAATATCTGGCATTTGGCACAAATCAAACGAATCAAAATTAAATATTAAAAAAGTCAAATAAATCACTAAGAATGCTGTCATTAAATATTGAAAACATTAAACGTTTAATAACCATTCAAAGAGTGTTTCCCTTAAAGTTCATGAAAGTGTATAGGACCACCTCTACGCTGGTACTGGGCGTCCTGGCAGAAATTTCCCCACCTGGCAGAAATCCCCTACTTTTCTGCCAAAGCAGAATTTCAAAAATTTCAGATCTGGGTTTGCCGGTCCTCTGAGCTCGGTCTTTTTCTGGATGTCGGTGAACTTGATCATTTTGTTAAATTTTCCAGTATCCCAATAGATTTCAGAATAATTGACATTAAACCTCAAATTACAAATAGTCAATTCGAGGTGTACATTAGGATGGATCGAAAATTCAAAGTGTGGATAAAATAATCGGCATAGGGTGCAAAAGTTGTCTTTTCAGTGTACTAGCATATATGCAAAATTTTTTCAACTTTGTTTAATATCCTCCGGTGCCCCAAAACGCTTAAATATTTGCAAAAAACTTTTTTTATGCAAATTTCGAATTAAAAATCAAAAATTAAAAATGTGTTAAAGAAACGATTTTACAAGGAGAAAAGTAGAGGCGAGGGCGAAGGAATGATAACAAATACTAACAAAAATTGGAAAATTATCGTACTGAAAAAATATCGTGTTTGTTCGATATCACATTTTGTAAGTGTACAAATTTCGATACATGTAAATTTCAAAAAGATATGAACATTCCACTTGCTGAGCGACTGTTTATAAAAGATCGAATATTAGAAAGGAAAATGATTATTGGAGAAGTGGGAGTAATTGCTACTGAAAAAAAGAGAAAAGGAAAACAGATGGAAGACAAAAGAATAAAACGTAAAATGGTTAAAACTGATGCTGATGCTGCTCATGCTCAATCAATGGAGCTACTTGAGCTTAACACTATATCTTCGCCCTTGTATACAGATACGGATGTAATTACTTTGTAATATCAATCACAAAATCGTTTAGATTTCCTTACCTTAACAATGGAATGTGATTGATACGGAGTTTCAGATAGAACAGCTACTTCATTTGCCTGTGCTGTTCTACAAGACATTGGAATTGCACACGAGGGCGAGGCTTCGCATGTGGTAGATCGCAATAAAATTCGTAGACAGCGTAAAAAGCTTTAAAATACAGTTGCAAAGTCTACTAAGTCAACAGTGTCTTGGTCTCTTTTAACCGGATTATATTTCGATGGGAGGAAAGACGACACAAAAGTGATAATTAAGAAGGACACAAGGTACTACCCAAAGACCACGAAAGAGGAGCATTACACTCTTGTAAACAACCTACCTGTGTATATCGGAAATGTTACTGCTGCAACAGGAGGAGCTAAAGCCATAAAAGAAGCAATACTCAATTTTTTGGAACACATAATATGCGATTAAATGGGATAACAGTAATTGGATGCGATGGAACAAATGTTAATACTGGGCACAAGGGAAGTATTATTCTCTTGATGGAACTGGCCTCAATAGACCATTACAATGGTGAATTTGTTTGTTTCAAACAAATGAGTTACCCCTCCGTCATCTACTAAATTCTTTGGATGGGCAACAGCTGGTCCTAAAGAATTTTGTCGACCACTTGGTAAAGCAATCAAAACCTACGAGGAGCTACCTGTAGCTCCTTTTTCTTCAATAAATGTGGAGAATATGCCACATAATATAGATAGAATGGTTCTCAGCAATGATCAGCAATATCCATATGATATTTGCCTAGCGATATCACGCGGTGAATGTTATTCTGACCTGGCATTAAGAAAGCCTGGTCCATTTGTTCACTCAAGGTAGCTAACAATTGCAGGCAGAGAATTTTAAGGTTGTATGTGGTCACAGAAAAACCATCTGACAATCTTATTATTCTTGCAACATATATTATGAAGTTATATGCTACCTATATAGTTCCATGTCAAGACAAAGTCCTCCATAACAGAAGGAGCGCTGCATATTTGGAGACTTATTTCATTTTTTAAGTATTTGGAACCCAATTTAAGAAATATAGAAATATAGTACACACTTTTATTCAACGAAATAGCTTCTTTTGTCATCCAGAAAATTTGCTATTGTCAATTCTCACAGATAACAGAGAGAATATAAGGTCTTTAGCACTACGAAAACTAATTTGTACTAGAAATGAAAATAGAGGATCGTCAGAATAAGAATTTTTCAAGTACCAAAAATAGACTTTAAAGCAAAGGATTTTTTTGCACTTATTAACTGGCAACGAGTTGGACATTTGAACCACCTCTTTTGATGAGTGTGCCATTTAAATAAATAGAGAACATGGTAAAAGTTAGATGGAGGAATGGTCAAAATATCCATGCCATACCCAAGCTGTAGAAAGGTGTTTTCTCATAGTGTTTGAAGCGTCGGAAAGTGTATATGGAGAAGAGAAGAGACATGGCTTCATATTGAATAGGATACAATCAAGAAGTCTTATCAAGCATTATAATACCAAAAAGGATTACATCCTTTAGAAATATGTAAATCTTCAAATTGATAGAATTAAAAAAATCTATGATTAAGTTCACTTTTTATAAGTTTTGTGATTTATTGCTTTGACTATTAAATTTATACTTCATGTATTATTATAAAATTATAATTATTTATAAGTTTACACTTTAATACTTGAATAATCTGCCAATTTTTCAAATATTTTTCATTAATTCACAATTTTTAATAGATATTTGTAAAAATGTCAATTTTTAACTTTTTGGGGGGCTTTCGGGCCACCAGAAAATATGAATGAACTTTAATAATAATAAAAAAACGCAAACTAATATACCCAAAACAAAACTTTCTTACCCGGCGCTAAAGGAAATTTTGAAAATATTTTTTTATAAATTTCCCCCAAAAAATATCATTTTTAACTATTTTTGGGGCACTGGAAGATATGAATGGATTTCAATAAAAAAATATATGTAAACTAATATACCTAAGACACAACTTTTCCACCCCATGCCAAAAATAATTTCAAAACAAAACAAAAAAAATTGTAAATTTTCATAAAAAATTCAATTTTTCACTATTTTTGAGGCGCTTGGGGCACCGGAAGATATAAATGAATTTCAATAAAAAAAAATATATAAACTAATATACTTAAGACACAACTTTCCCGCCCCATTCCAAAAAGAATTTCAAAATTTTTTTTTTCCTATACTTTTCGATCCACCCTAGTGTACATGGATGGGTCCAGGATCGGAAATGATACTGGGCTGTCGGTACGCATTCTCAAAAATGAACATCCCTTTAAGATTTTTAAATTTAAACTGAACAAGAATAATACTGTTTTCCAGGCCGAGCTGGCGGCGATTAATTTCGCTGGCCGCTTGCAGTGGCGGATTTTGACAATATGAGGCCCGCGGCGCAAAATTATCTTGAGGCCCCCCTCCAAAAAAAACCTCTATTGGTGATGCAAATGTGTAATGTAAAATAACTTACTTATGCTTTTAATTCTAGGTCTATTTTTATCTTCCTTATTCAATTTGAAACTGATTTTTGTATTGTTGTTTATCTGATTTCTAACATTTATTTCTCTCATTTTTACAAAGAATATACTTTATTCTTGGAAAAGTATATATGCTATGTTATTTTTCATAACGTTATACGTAGAGTTGTCATAATTTCCAGTTATTGATACGGGACATCTAAGTGCTAAATAAATAAAACATGAAAAAGTTGGTAGGTAATGATGTATTTTACTCTGATAAAAAAGCAATAAAGCTCAAGCAATCTAATAAAATGATCACTTAGAATAATAAAAAAGATGCAAGGCAATCCTTTTTAGCCCAGTCATATTTTAAAGTTTATTTTGCTTACTTAATTGTATCATTTTATTCTTTCACATAATTATAAAATTGGGCGCAAATCATTTTTCAGTTATAATGACAAATCAAAATTGCTTCAGTTGTCTCCGCTGATAACCAGTTTCTTCCTTCCGACCACTGAGCTGACATTAGGGAAAACATTCTCCCCACATTAGCATTGTTGGCTGGAAAGGCAAATACGTATTCGCAGAGCTTTATGACATGACTTCCCATCAATATGCTTTGTATCTGCAAAAAACTTCAGTCATTTTTCTTGCAAACTCAATTTCATAATTGCTTCGTAGTTTTGGTTGGTATTATTTTTCTCTAAATAATCTTTTAGATATACAAACTGGTTGAATAGATTCTCAGTGTTGCCAATATCGGTGTTTCTTACCTATAAATATGCAGTATTACGTTCTATTTCTTTCCGGCAGAGTTTAGCGAGAAAACGGGACAAATAGCAATATGTGACTGAGTAGAGAAATACTGTGACAGTCCCGTACATACGGGACGTATGGCAACCCTAATTATATGCATATATAAAATAGATAAAGATATTAAAATACGCATCCCTTTAAATTTTACTCCAAACTGAGCTGTGTTTCGTTTGATAATATACAACATTTAAGAAGAAGTTATTTGTTTCGATTTTTGCGTCTATCTAGATGGGTTGGACATAAGTGTTCAGACATTCAAATTTTATATTAAATAGGAAACTGCATTTCAAAATTGTTTTTAATAAATATTTTTTTAAAATTTTCCTACGTTTAATAAAGGAAACTTATTTAGTTAAAAAGGAGAAATGAACTCATAAATCAACAATTTATATTTATGAACTATAATAAATTTTACCATAAACTGAGAACCATTTTACATTTCTTCTAAATTTCGAGCTCATATGAAGAGTGTCAACTCTTTTTTATAAAGGACAGAATTGTATAATCTAATAACAATACAGGCAAAAAAGAGGGAAATAAAAAAATTCCCCCCCCCCCCCGAAATTTTTATAAAAACGGCACTTTTAGATGAATTAAGATAATTTTTCCAAAAAAAAAATGTGTTATCTAGTTTAAGCTCTGCAAAGTAAATAATTAAAGTCCTTTTCATCGTTCCTTTTCTCTTGTTAAAAAATGAAAATGTGAATTGTAAAATAAAGCAATGACTTTCGAAAATAATATAACTAATCAAAAGTATAGATGGGTGACAGAATAATGTTAACACTTTTGAATTTGCACATTTTTTCAAACATCTCCCGAAAAGTTGAAAGGATTTTCCTAGAACTTCGACCATGTAAAGAAGAGGCTTCAACTCACAGTTTACAGGGAAGATTCGGTCACGATGCCTTTAGGGGACTGACCAGAAATTGATGAAGAAAATGATTTAGGACTCACCCCATTTTACAGAAAGCTGATAATGAGTTGCAACTTTCACCAATGGTTTCGCTTGATAAGCGTAATATTTACATGCATTTGTGTAAAATAAAAAAAGCACGAATATTCAAGAAGCTATAAAGGTTTTCTTAAAAAATTCCCAAATTTTCCCACACGTTGTTTTCTTATAACATGCAGAGTTTTCAGCCAAATTTATACGAAACTTACAGAATTCATGATAATATGTTGGCGAAGTATTGTAATAAAATTTGAAGTAAATACTTTAAATATTAGAGGAAATATGAGTATTTGTAGTAAATAATTTTTTACTACGCGTGTGCGAAACGTAGCCTAATTTTTCTTTCATAACTTCAAAGGCAGATATATAGGACAGCTTATAAAAAAATTCCAGTTGAATACCGTTAAGATTCAGGAAGATACCTGTATTGCAGTGATATGAATTTTAGTTGCACTCTAAGAAAAGCCAAATGATGATGAGGGTTTTTCTACAAATGATATTTTTTTAATTTGAATCTTCGAATAGTTATCGACGAACTACAATCTAAGTAATATATTTAATTTATAAGTATGCAAGGTTTTCCAGGATATTCAAATTTCATAAAATTTAATATTACTGTTAGAATCGATTTAACCGCTATGCAAGTTGTTTTGAAGTTACAAATATTAAGACAAACTGAAATAACAAAATATTTAAATGTGAATCACATTCAGGAGAGTTGGTGTTAGTATCCTGGAAATAAAAAAAATACAAAATCTTAATTTAGTAAGTAATTTTTTTTAAAGTAGTAAAAAAAATGACAATTTTTTTGAACAATCTAAATACTGCAATACAAAGTTTGTCAGGACTGTTGAGACAGACAGATAACTGCGAAAGAAACTGGACCACACTGAATCTGCAAGCGAATTTGAAAACACGAAAAAAAATCTTAGGAATGAAGTCCTGAAATTTAAGCGATACTTGATTTTATATAAATTCAATTCGAGTACTCGGTTCTTAAAATTAAATGAAAGCACTAAATTAAATTACCTTGATAATGCAAGAAAAAAAAAGTATTACGATGCGTATGGCCCCAAAATTTGAGGGGCCCCTAAGCAGTTAGTTATTTATTTTGCCCTGCGCAGTTCTACACTTGTAAAATCAATTTACAGAACGTAGTGTCTTGGGTCCAATGGACCTAACATCAAAAGAATGTCGTCTTCTGCGTATCTCGTTTTCTATAGAGCATATTCCTGTGTGACTAACAGGTTAATTTATCAATAATGATACACATTAGTCACACTAGGACTTAATTTCTCCCCCCCCCAACGTTTCGTTTGGCTGTTTTCATTCACTCAATAATTATTTTAAAGCAAAGAGGGAGAAACCTTTCAGTGAGGAGAGGATTATACTATAAATAAGGCGGCAATGTCATAAATTCGCCGTCGACTTAGCGCTATGATGCTTCTCGCATAGATTTTGAGGCCCCCTAGAGTATCGAGGCACGAGGCTGCCGCCTCTAACGCCTGTGCGGAAATCCGCCACTGGCCGCTTGACCCAGGAGCACGGCTTCAAAATAAATATTTACACCGTCAGACAGTACACCGACAGAGAGGCTCTGCGGAGCGCCAGGTCTAGGTCTGCATTTGTAATAGAGGCGAAGAAGAATTTGTATTTGGCTGGTGACTCGGTTGGCTCACCTGGATCAAAGCACATGCCGGCGACCAGGCTAATGAGCTCACCGATCACCATGTAAAATTGGATGGCGATGGTATGGATGCCCCAACCCAGCTCTCATGTGTTAAATTCAAAATTACAAAAAAATCTAATGGAAGATTGGTAATATAGATGGGAAAATTATAACTCAGAATCGGGAGGAGGGCCAGGAGTTTTGTGCCTTGCGTAAATAAAAAATTACTTGCCCACAACAAATGCTTAGCTTACTTTTTAACGGGGCACGATCCATTCCCCTGCTATCTTCACATATTCAAAAAATTAAATTCACGACTATGTCCTTGTGGTCGAACAGGTGATGCGGATCACTACGTTTTTCATTGCTCGCTGACTAATGATTATCATCTCAAGGAACCCGCATTGAATCACACTGTCGAGTGGTTAAAAAATTTATTCAAAAATAGGGAGTGACTTTTGCGAATTGAAAATATTTTCAGATTCTGTGGGGGCATGTGCAAAAGGCTTAATCAGGACTGAGTCTATGCATTTAATTGGAGTGTGCCTTTTTTCTATAGTTGTTGTTTTTTTACACTTGATGACATGCAGACTTATTAACTTGGAGGGATATTTCTTCTATTTCACACCTTTGCATAATTTTTTTAAATATATGAGAAATCTGTGTCCACTGGATTAGATTGGTTCTCTTTGCCGAAAAAGTTGCTTGGCGGCCCCAGTTAAACACGGTTCATGCCCCCTGGCCTCTGCTATTTGCTACTAATACTCGGTTCACTGTCCTCGGGTTTTCGACGGTTGTAGGATCTGTTTAATTCTTTTCTTAAATTGTTATCTTGTCTATCGTAAATTGTTTGTTGGATTTATTGTGTGCTTCTGTGCTTTTGAGTGGTTTTTGTAATGCTTTTTGCCTTTCGATTTTTGATTGTAACTGTTTGTTTAAAATGTTATTGATTTTAATTTGGTTAACTTAAATTTTATTTTTTTGTGTTCTTGCTCTTAATCTTTTTGTAGTTTGCATTTTATGTTTTTGCTCTTAACTTTTTGAGTTTTATGTTTTTGCCTTAATCTTTTTGTGTTTTATGTTTTTGCTCTTAATCCTTTTTTAATAGTTCATGGTTGTAAACAATGATATTTTAAATTGTTCTGTTCACCCTGTGGGGTTCTTTGTAAATTTTGTTTAAATGTAGTTCTTTTGTTTTATGTTTCCCCTCCGACCTGTGAAAGGCGTTACACCCTTTTGGGTAGGCTGGGCCGGGTTGTAAATAAATAAATATACCATTTTCAAAGCATATATTATTAAGTTATAAAATTTTGAAATTGTGTGATCTTATTTGGTTTTTCTTGGTGTGTTTATTGTATTAAATGTTCTCTTTTCTCCTTATATGTATGAAATTTTAATGGTGCATTTTGTTGCATTGCTTTGTTTACTAACATTATTGAAAAGGGGAAAATGTTCTGTAATTATATTGTGTAATTAATTCGCACCCTTGTTAATGGGTGTAGTTTGTATACATTTTAGGGGAGGCAACGAATTGGTTGAGGTTTTGCGAATCCTGTATTTGGTCTAGGGGTGTCCTGCTTGCCCTTAGGAGCTGGAGAGCCCATGGCCTTGTCTTGCTGTCAGTGATCGTCTATTTTCTTCACTGGACCATGCTGGGCCTACACCCTTTCGGGTAGGCTAGGCCAGTGAGGGTGTCAATCAATCCATCAATCAATCTACCATTTTCAGCCGTTACGTTTTACTAAAATATCTCTAATTTCAATTTTGGTTAACGCAGAAGTAAAATAAAAATAGTTTGGAGCACTTATAAAAGAATAATCTTTCAGATTAGATATTGAAAAAAATGTAATATTCGGTCGAAAATGGGCTCTCAATGTAGGCGGATACCTTAAATAAATTTTTACATGCAAAAAATGCTTTCATTGTTAGAACAAAAGAAGTGATGAGAAGGTGGGCCAACATACGAGATTCATTAGGTAAGTCTTATAGAAGAGGAAACGATGGAACGTAGAAACTAAACATTAACTCCAATACAGACGGCAACAAAACAACAAATGAGAAAGCAAACATGACACAACAAAAACCCACAAGATTTTTCGCTGTCCGATCAAAACTGGCGTGAAAGGGGCGGAACGAGTTGGGACTTTCTGCTTCGACTATGAAAACAATATTACCCTCCGCCCCTATTTTCTTTAAAAAAATTGGATATAAATAAAGACAACAATAGTTTATGTTCATTTAGTTAAAAGAAATATTTAGTAAAAGGCACTTTAATTGTATTCTCTTTTCAACTTCCTTTATTTAACGTCATTCATTTTTATTTTATAGGGTGAGGATAATTATTAGCCAAAGAGAAAATGGGAAGAGGCTCAGAAACGGATATTTGCGTCTGGAGTGAAAATTTCTAGACATGGCCCTGATAATAACATTTCAATGGCAATCAATTTTGTCTTATTTTCATCGTATGTATTTTGTATAATATGTAAATAATTCTGATTTAAATTAACCTGAGAAATCCAAAAATGATATGTAAAATTAATATAGTCTTTCACTCATAAAGAAGAAACTGTTTTTATCTCAAATTAGAATGATTTTATACGAAATAATCTTTTCGAGTAAATTGCGTAGTAATTACTTTAATCTTATGGAAATATTGTTTTCAGTGTTAAAAAGAAAGTTCTGGGATATTTGATCATACCTTTCTTTGGTCATCACTTTTCACTAATACGATTACCGTATATGCGTGGAAAGTCATTTCGGCATGATGCCTTGACTCAAAGAGACTCCAGTAGACACACTCTAATGCCTCAAAGACATATAAAGCGCTGCGTACGATATCAATCTTTGACTCTAAAAGTGAAAAAAATTCAATAATCACGCATGCTATTTTAGAGCTTAAAAGCATTTTAAATTTAAAAAAGAAACATTAGAAAAATTCATATAGATATATATATATAGCTATTTTCACAATTTTTCTGAATAAATTTCAACCAATGAATATTTTTGCGTCTTTGGAAAAGGAATGACGATGGAAAACGTGCCAGTTGAATTGAGGCTAGCAAAACCAAATTTTAACTTTCCTAGTAGCTGAGTAAAAATATTTTTTTTTATTTTCATTACGCATCATTTTGTTTTAAAAACCGCTCCTAGTCAAGTTTTTTTGGGTTCGAGGGGGGGAAATAGAAAATTTTGGGTAATTAAATTAATTTGTTGAACCAGAGATAGATTTGTTCACGAGCTTTATTTTCTAATATCTTCCCAGTACAGTAATTTTTATCACGTTGGACGCAAAATGTTATTTAGAGCCGTGGGTACGCCATTGTACGCCATTTGGCACAACGAGGGACTCTATATGGCTAACATAAAAATCCATAGGTCGCTGGTTTTCGACGGAGCTTTCTTTCAATTTACTAATGATTAGTTTTCTTCCAACCCCATTTGGTAAGTATTTTTAGTAGGTTAAAGCAGATTTAATTACGTCCAAAATATTTTCAAAGCGTTAGGCTTATGGACGGCTCCGACAAAAATCCCCCATCACTGGCAAAATTTTGTTTAGCCAGAGGTCGGGCAGATTTCTTATTAAGAAATAATAATATCATTATCATAGAATTATTTATTTGAATTTTGCGTATATATATTTTAATGGCCCTATTTCAATCTTTTTTCTTTTAATGACCATAATAAATAATTGTAACAAACATAATTATTGTTAGTGTTCAGAACTCAACATTATTGAAGATTTGTGTGTCAAATATTCAACACTTATAGCAAGAAATCGTTTGTTAAAAGCTGACATCGATTTCAGTTGTAAAAACATATTAATAATCTTCACTATCACGAGATCTTGAAAACAGTTGATATTCTACATCTCCAAAAGTAACCCATATTTTCTCTTTAAATAATGAGTTTTACTAGAATAAACTCAAATCTCATTATTTGTCCAAACATTAAAATATCTGCAAAATACTAAACACGTCCTCGGTTACCAGTGAGGAAATGTACACTAACTCGCAAGTGTACGAAGACACCAATAATTTGCATAAAACTCAGGCAGATAATGCTTATGATAAAACGGAAAACATGCTGCTTTCTCAGATACAATCGATAACTTGCAACAGAAAAGAGGCCTTTCGCATATCCAAAGAAAATAGCGGTACTTGAAAAGCTGAGATCTTTGTCCCTCCCTAATGGACTGCATCTCTGTAAAATAATGAGCCCTGGGAGGAATACTTTTATCTGAAAAGACATCAAGCTTGCGCTCAGTTAAAAAGTTGCATTTTTGTTGCTGATTTTGTTATCCTCGTGTCCTTTTCACATCTTGGACGAATGAAGAGCTTGTATTCTGCTGGGTCTTTGAAGTGAAAAGTCCCTCTGAAAATGTTTCATTATGAAATGAATAAATAGTTAGCTTCTGGTAAAAAATCAACATGATGTTTCAATTTGATGTATCTTTATTTTAATGGGAAACATTGTATCATAAGAAATTTTTCGTAAAAGTTTTGAAAACTTGGCTTCAATTATTTATTTTTATTGAAGCAAGTATTGAGTAGTGATATTTCAAAAGGTTTTAATGAATGGGAAAATTAATTTGTTTGCTGAATCTGAATTTATTAATTATAGATAACTATAAAAAAGTTAATGTTTTGCCTTTGGTTATTTTGTATGAGTGATAACGATCCTTATCTTTTTGTTCAGAGAGAGAAGTTCTTTTGGTTTCTGCATTTATTTGTAACTGAAATGTATTACATTTCAATTTCCATTTCATAGTCACGTCTTATTTATTTAATTCCATACTCTAACATGAGTCTGTTACCAATAGAGATTTGTTAGCGTAAGCAAAATTGTGACGGCAGAAATAAAAGAACTGTAACGTCATTAGATCACCTCATTTCTTGCTCTTATTTTATTTTATTCAAAGTTGGTTTAATTTGGGTTTCAATTGTATAATACATTAAAAAATGAATAGCAAGACTAGAAGACTTAGTATAAAATAAAGTATCGACGAAACGTTTTGCACACTGTGTTGGAAGAAAAACTGGTGAATGTCACTCTTTATTTTTATTCTGAACAGCTAACTTAAATTGGGTTAACGTTATACCTTATAAGTTTTGTGTATTTCGCTGAAATGTCTGAAAAAAAAGAAGAGATCAAGTACGTTTTATAGGAAAAGAAAGGCACGAATAGCAACTGAAAACGAAAATCAGGCGTCTATTTTGAAACAAATCATCAAAACAGAAAATGTTGAATACAGAGAAGGTCTGTCAACAACAGTTGAAGGTAGATCTTTAACTTCAGAAAACATTAAGAACGGCAGTATAACTTATTGTTCGAACCAAGCACAAAAAGTTTCAGTGAATTCAACCCCACAGGTAATTGTGTTATTATGAGTCTGGTATTTTCTTTTAAAATTTTCAGAATTAAATATCTATTTGAAAAATATAAATTTTTGATATTGACAATGCTAACATTGTCAATTGTACAAAAATTTTAAATATTAAAATCCCATATATGAAATTTTAGTTATTTTTAAAATTATATTTATATATTACTGAGCAGAAAGCTTAAAAGTTCACAATGGGTTAAGCTATATCAAAAGTTGTTGGTTTTGTTGGAACATTTTTGTGCCCCTTCTGTATGATTATTCAAAAGAACTTAACTCATATGATTTTGGTAAGCTAGATAAGCACTATTTAACAAGTAAACTCGTTCGCCAGGACCAAGTGGGAGAGCATGCAAAGTTACAATTACTTGAAACAGAAGCAGTAGAATATTTGAACGTCTTCTGACTGTGAAGAATTTAGCAATAAGCAAGACACCAAAGCTAGTTTCCAAACCGAAAATGCAGACAACAGTACTGAGAGTGATAAAGTTTGTTGAATTTTAAGATAAGCATTATTCATGAAATAATAATATTCGAACTTCTTTTTGAAAAATCAAATTTGTACGTATAAAGTTCCCATTACATTTCTTCCAATCATCAGAAAGTGCCAAATGTGAGAAGAAAACTTGTAAAATTACAAACTATTTCACAGAAATTTAAATTTTTTTGTTTCTTGAAAATTTTGTGATTTAAAAAAATTGTAACACGGTTAAAAAAGTAATAAATCAACGTTTCGCATTGGTCTATGGTCAGGGCCGGATTACCAAATAGGCAATGTAGACAACTGCCTATGGGCCCTGCAACTTTGGGAGGCCCCGTTATTATTATTTTTAAAATTATTTTCAGGACTTCCATTTGATTTACAAGAAGTTTGTTGTGGAACCTACTGAACTTAAAATCCAGTGTCGTTTAAATTCAGAACATTATTCCTGGAATATTTTTAATGTTTTCGAGTTTATTAGCAGATCAATGGATCACATGTCAACAGTCTTGGGATACTTTATATTAGAATATTCAAATTATATTAAAAAGTTTTGTAATTTTTTAACCCTTTTATTTAAAATTACTTTTAAATGTCAATTTTTGTGATCTCGAGATTTAATTTTTTTTTGAAGATTACCCGCAAAGAAATGTTTTATTCCAGTTTGTCATATTGTTTGTTGCTCAAAAACTGCTTATTTAGATATTAAATTTAAATCAATAATAAAGTTATCTAGTTTTGGAAGTTGGGGTGGAGGGCCCCAAAATCTTGCATTGCCTATACTGCCCACCTAATGGTAAAAAGCGTATCTCAATTTCTTTTTAATTTTCAGATTTTTCTTACTTAGTAAGGTTTGTGAGCTGCCCGACATTATTCCTAAGCAAAAAGGCCGTATCTTATTAAAAATATAATAGAAAACCACTAAAGAATTGTGCGTATCTTATAAAACTAACGCAGTGGATTTTTCTGACTCTACCAATAACTGTTGCTACCGGGAAGAGAAGTTGAGAGAAGTTTTTCGAAACTGAAATTGATTAAAACATATCTGCGATCTGATTGAAACATATCTGCATGTCGCAGGAGCGACTATTTGGTTTGGGAACCATATCGATCGAATGGGACCTTAGAACATTGATTTTGAGAATATTATGAAAGATTTTGCAGATAAAAATGCAAGAAAGTGATCATGTGAAGAGACTTTATAATACTATGAAAAAAATCATATATTTTGTAAATAAATTTGTTAAACACATTATTTTAGTTTCTGCAAGACTTCCTTATATTCTTAAATATTTCTGAAATTAAAAAATTCTGACCATAACATTATTAAGCCATATTTGGAGGTAAAACCTGCATATTTCTAAGCAAAATTTTGTTGGACATTTAAAATACAGACAATACAGAATTTAAAAATTAAGTTGGTTGGGGGGGGGGGGCGCCAAATTGTTGTCTTTCCGGTTGGTAAAATTACCTCGGGTCGCCTCTGTTCTTTAGTAATGAGATAATCTTCTTGGAAACATATCGGACGGTATTAGAAGAATAATTTAAAGAAGTTTATACATATTGAATTTTGTTTCTCTGTTTATAATTTTTACCTAAACTTTAAAAATTATTCTAAATATAATCTGTCTGAGGCAGAAATTAAAAACATTATTAGTTAAGGATGCTTCCTCCAGGTAGCGCCATGAGTTGAAGAAAAATCTTGTAAAGTAGGATTGTTTAACTCAAAGGCTAACGACTCGACCGACGATGAAACAAATAAGGTTTGAGATATGCGGGCAGCAATAAAGAAAAACAAAGAACTTAAATTTTTATGTAGCCGTTCATTTTTAAAATTACTTTACAGGGACAGCTGCAGCGGTGAAGTCGATATTTTAAGATGTAATTCCATTATCAATCTTTCAGGTCTCTTTATCTGGAATCAATGAAATTTGAACTTGTTAACTTATGCATACACAAAGCTTTATTTTTCCTTCCGTGGAATGTGGTTCTATCAGAGATTATTTCAAAACGCTCTTATATGAATGATTAAAAGAAAATGCAAGATAATCTCAGAAACTATGGCAAAAATGTAAAAAAAATGAGTTGTATCGTGAGCACGTTTGCATATTTTGTTTCCATGCGTAAATAAGTAATTGAAGATACATTCCCTACAATTTTTTCACGAATTAAAGGATATTTCTCATCCGTTATGTATAATTCAGATAGAGAAACTTAGTTAAACAGATAAATTCCGTCTCTCTGCATATACATCTCTCATATATTCCATCAAATGTTTGTTATGAAGAGGGCAGTTCATCTCTGATGACTTTTTTTTGTTGCCTATTGTTTTAGCATGCATCTGACAGTAGAAATAAGAAAAAATAATCACGAATCCGAGTCAAAATCTTATCATGATAATCTCAAAAAATGAAATGACATAAATGAATGCGAAATAAAATAATAATAAATAACTTTGATATGCATATTTGCTGAATCGGTCGAGAGTTTTTAAAATATGCACACTTAGTGTTCAAATCCTTGCAATTTTCTTGCACGGCGATATTATTTGTTGCAATGTATGTATAGGATATTGGAATCATTGCGAAATGCACATGCGCACAGGGTCGGATTTACACATTTCTATGCCCTATGCCAAAGCACATTCTGGGCCCCTTAAAAATGTTAATATGATATATTGTAACGCCAAATATGGAATATTTCTTTCATGATTTACACTATATGTGAGAGAGGAATAAATGCTTTTTACGTGCGAATAAATAAGACAACGAAAGTTGTAAAAAGAGATATTTGAATCTATGAATCAATATATTCAATAAAACGAAAACGTAAATTTAAGAAACAACATTTTATGCAACGAACGTAAATTTAAAATACAGTATTTTGTACGACCTTTAAAAAAATTTCTGAAAAATGTGTAAATATTTTGTTGTTATGTCTTCTGTATATGCGTCCCTGGCGGCTGCGTCCTAGGCCATGGCCTAGTTTTTAGTCATAGAGCGTCTGTTTTGCTAATCATATAACGGCCCATCTGCGTCAAAATATAAATGTTAATAACAATATGTTAACAAAATATAACGTTTTTATTAAATAAAAAAAACTTATTTTAGCTGATTTTCCTCAAATACAAATGAAAGGGAATGCAACAATACATCTTTCTCTCATGACACCCTTGAAGCTTTGCTGAACGTGAAAAGTAATTAGACATTTTTCTGATGCAAACAAACAAATGTTATGTTTGTTCATTACGGTCTTAAAAGCACTAATTAGGAATAAAGAAATTCGACAACTTTTTATTATTTGCAATGCTGGAATTATTGAGCTCAAAGTTAATAAATTATTTATTTTAGCAAAATAATTTTTAATTTCTCTTAATAAGCACCAAAAGTTCAAAAAATAATAATAACACAAACCTGCAAAAAAATACTTTTTGATTTTTTTTTTAGTTTTGATAACTGAATTTTTATATTACTTTCATTGCTGATTTCAAAAATGTAATCCATTTTTTTCTATCACGTGAGGTTCTTTAGCAAAACGATTCGCGAAACGATGGGAGAAATAGCTAAAATCAAAATATTGTGACATTTAAATTTTATTTTATCACCTTACATATACATAAGATTTTACATTTATATCTTAACTCTGTTATGATTTAAATGATAAATAAGTTCATAAAAAAAAGTTACAAATTTTGATAACAAAGTTGTCTCTTTTTCTGAAAATTTCTACTTCCGCTTTCCTTCTTCTGGTAAATTTGATGGATTATCTCTTTTCTCTCCAGCGGCAAAGAAAAAGCCACACTGAAGCTGGCGTCTGGTATGAAGGCTACATGGTTTTCGAAAGAGGAAGTTGCACCATCGCAACGAGATTAAATAGTGTAGTTGAAAAAGAGGATTTTCCCGGAAGACAAGTGCTTATTACGTTTAAAGTAGAAGTAATTTAAAATAAAGTATTATTAAAAATAATTTTAAAAAGTTAAAAAATTAAGTTATTAGTTTTATTACACACACACACACACACACACACACACACATATATATATATATATACAGTCATAAACAAATACAGAAACAAAAGCAATAATCAATTAAGAAATTAATACTTTAATCGAAGAAATACTATTTCAAATGAGGTAAACATTAGGAAACGGTTACTGATATTCAGATAATATCAAACAAGCTGGGGGTTGCTCCTGTAGTGCACCCCGCTGCGCCATCCTATTCTGTTGTATATAAGTCAGTATCTACCTCCAGACCATGGGAATTCCTTTTGTCTAGTGGTTAAGATTCGTGACTCCGGACCCAAAGGTCCCAGATTCAAAAGCATGCACTGCCATATATATATATAGACAAGAAAAGGAAGACAAAAAACTTGAAAAATATCGAGTAATTAGTGCCTTTTTCTGCTAAACGACAAACAAAAAACCGAAAAAATTAGTGGTATCCCCCCCAAAAAAAGCACTAACATTGAAAACGGAAAATGAAAAATTTCTGGATTAAAAGATATATACAAAGAAGTCGATATTAAAAATCGAAAGCTATAAATCTGAATATACATATAAGACCTAGATTAAAAAATAAAATGAAATACAGAAATAATCACAAAAATATAAAAGAGGGAAAAAAAGAAGAAAAAGGCTTAGCACTTCTGGAATCCACACAAGAGTTACCGTAAGTTGCACGAGAAAATGTGGAAGAAAGTGAAAAATGTAGTCAAATCAGTTTTTATCCAGTTATATGTAATAATTGAACCAGTTATATGTAATAATCTCACTTAATTTTATTTCAAATTCTAATATTATATATTTTAAAATCTTAATGTATTCCAAAATCACTTTTCTAAAGCTACAGTTTCGTTCTTTTCCCGCGCTGGAGGTATATTAAATCTCTCATTTTAGCATATTTATTACTAAAAGAATATTTAATCGCTTTCACGTGCCCA
Source organism: Araneus ventricosus (assembly GCA_013235015.1). Lineage (NCBI taxonomy): Eukaryota > Metazoa > Arthropoda > Arachnida > Araneae > Araneidae > Araneus > Araneus ventricosus. The sequence continues at coordinate 123,409 of BGPR01000010.1, forward strand.
CAGAAAATCATGATGGCGTCTCCTTGGCACCAGACTTTTTCCCTGAGACGCTTACGTAATTTATTAAAAATACCCAATATTCCCTTCACTTTGATCATGTGTCAATATGTTATTCCCTTATCTGAGAGAATACAAGGATTTTTATATTCACTTTTACTTGTAACCTAAACGGAGATGCACGTATACCCACCACTCTTCTATATTTTACTTAAATAGTTTGATAATGAAATGAGAAGTAGTTATTTGCTCGGCCTTTATTTCAATGTCTACAACCACGAAAATCATTTTATATATATAATCACTTCATGTTCCCGTATCTAGAACCATTATGATTCTTTGTAATCGGTTTAGATGGGCATGAAGTGGGAGCATACCAGAAAAACTTTAAAAAGCAATGAGCAACTTAAAAAAGAAACAAATTTGAAAATAAATTACATAACTAAAGAAGAAAACATATCAGAATAATAACAAAGAAGAAAATGTAGCAGAATAATAACAGCCCATGGTGTCACTAGAAATGCTTTGCGTCTTGAAGAAATTTTTTTTTGAGTCTATTGTTTGACTATGATCATATTATTATGCTTATATTATAATTCCATATTAAAACTCGGATGTTGATAAGTGACTTCGTAATCAATAAAAGAATAAAGAAGGAAGTAATTTCCAATATAGCCGGAGGGAGCAGGCCAATATACTGGGTCCATGAGGGACAGGGTGTCTAGCGGATGGGATGTTAGGATAAAATATGTTCTTTTGTTCTTGAAATTGAGACCTTCCACATTGCATGTACAAAAATAGCAATCATCAGTACGATTTTTAGACTCTCTCCAAATCATTGGTACACCAAATCGAAAAGGTTGTTTTTTACCTTTAAGTTATTGCCTTAATTCTTTCACACAAAAGGAACAAAATTCGTGTGGGACCCAAGGCTTTTATTTATCCCACATTTTAATACCAAAACGCTCAAAGTACAGTGGAACCTCCTCGCTTAACGAGCAAAATTCGTTCCAGAAACTCAATTGTAATGAGAAATACTAGTTAAGCGAAGCAATTTTAGATATTATAAGACACCCTTTTCAAGTCCTTGGTAGACAATATATTTCATTTCTTCCGTCGATTTTTGTGGTGTTACCTATTCTTGTTTCCCTTCATTACCAAAAACTTCTTCCACCTATCAGGAAGAGGCAGGGCCTGGAATTAGCTGCATTTTTGAATTCTGGAAAAAAATTGCTAAGAAATGGTTAATGATTTGGTTACATGAAGCACATTAACCTTTCTGAGTGTATTGAGACATAGCTATATGTCTAGGTCAAGTTTAAACGTTGATTAAGCAGTGCCCATTATATCAAACTTTTTTTCCATTTTGTTCTGGTCATTGGGCGTTTATAATTTTAAAAAAAGTATTATAAGTAATATAGTACCGCAATTTCTCGCTGTCAAGAAGTCCACGAAGTGTCAAATATCTGCGTGATATTTCGATCGTCTTTCAAGAAATGATTACGATATATAAGAAAATGAAACGGTATCTTGTTATTTTGGATTTTATAAGCTGTTTTTTGAATATTTTTATTTAATCAATTCAAATTGCTTAATTCTGTGAGTACAAATGAGGTAGTGCATTTTATTTATTTATTTTTTGCATTTTGTCCTTAATTTATAATTCATTATTACAAACATTATAGAATCTCGGAATCAATATTTTTCTCCAACTCATTACCAAATGTAGCCACACGTATCTTAATGATATTAATCGATTAACTGGTAATTAAATTTAAGAAAGATTAAAATATAATGTTTTCATCGAAAACTAGCGCAAAATTTCAAAAACCCAGCATAAATAAGATGAAAGTGAAAAATCTATCAGAAAAATCCCTCTTTACAATCATAAAAAATGTCAAGAAATACAAAAACGTCTACAAAAAAATTCTTTTTAAGTTTTATATTATTATAATGCAAAAAATCATTTGAAGTATTAGAAATGTAGTCTACCTCTTTTATTTCTTAATGAAATTTCCTCGCTAAAAGGTAAAAATATTGTCAGAAGCAACTCCATCTATACAAATAGTTTCACATTAATAGGAAAAAAAATCCAGCAATCAACATATTAAATAAATGATAACAGGAATTGTTATTATAAAATTACAGAAAAAAATAATTTCGCTTAGTTTTTTTTCAGTTTGTAACCTATGGAGTTTTCCACTGCGATAAAACCGAAGGCTTTGAAGATGTAAGGAAGCTGTTTCACTGATATTCTTAGAAAAGTTATTTTTAGAAACATCCTTACAGACATAAAGGCTGTTTTGTAAACATCTTATGAAAATATCGCGCCTTTCTTCAAATAAACCCGCTTTGAGTCAGGAATGTACTTGATATTGATTTCTAGGTAGAATTACCCTCATATTTGAAACGACAAGCATACAAAAATTTACGTAGATGGTGTGAAAATTACTTCTGAATTTCGACGCTGATTTGCATTTTATAATTTTGTGGATGAATATATTTGCTTGGGTGAAACTTACATCACACATTTTTCATGGTTGAATGAATTCATAAGATTGCATGCTTTTGAATTATGCAGCTTATTTCTTTATAATTAGAAGTAATAATCAAAATGAGTTAATAAAATTGATCTAATTTAGTGTCAATATTTTATATTCAAATGAATGGATATTTTCCGACTTTTCCGTAACTTTCAACTGAAAAATAGAATTAGAAGTATTTTTGGATTAAATATAAATTTTGCTAAAGCATTGCTACAAAATTTTATAAACAGTCTCAAATATTTGTTTCAATATGTATCCAGATCTCTTAAAAAATAAATTACCTTTTTTTCTCAGATGCAAATTATTACATTTCTTTACAATTTATTAGCTCCTCATAATTATGCTGTTAGTGCATAATTGTGGAAACTGGTGAACAACTAATAAAGTAAATACAGTAAAACTCCGGTTAACCGAAATCCGGGTTAACCGAATTCGGGTTGACCGAAATCCGGGTTATCCGAAATGCCTCTGAAATCACAAATCCAAAAAACACGTACTGAACTGCACGGAAATAATCGCGAAGGCAAGACTTTGCAATGGTATTCCCACTTTTTTCTTTTAAGCCTCCCCAAGAAGGTCAATAATTAATTTTAGAACTCTAAAATTAAAATTAATGTGTATTAACAATATTAATTACGATATGGTTTACCTGTGCCAGTCAGGCGCATTGTAGCCGAACTCGCTGGTGCGAATATTGCGCCCGGCGGGGGGTTAACTTTAATAAAGGGCATGAGTGTAGCCTACAAAAAGAGTTTTGAATTCGTTTTGCATTCAAAACATTTTAGAATTACATTCTGTAATTAGATACAAAATAACAATACATGTTGATGGCTTAACCGAAAAATTTCGTTATCCGAAACGGCTTCCCTTCCCCTATAGTATGGTTAACCGGGGTTGTTCTGTAATACATTTTTCTCTTCGTGACACAGCACCCAATCTTTACAGTGATATGAATGCTAGAGAACTTAACACTGAAATAAGGAGTACTACAAAACTTGAGGCAATTTCGCGTCTGGCGATTTCTCTCAAGATTTGACAAAAATGCAAAAGTCTAAAAGTCTTAATATCATTTATTTATCTCAAATCATGTATTAAGCAATCAAACATTGCATCTTCAAATTTTTAATACACACGTGAAACAGAGAGTTAGAAAAAGTGCATAAATTATTTTAATTTTATTATTTGGTTGTACATTATTATTTTTGTATTATTTGTTTTTCTTCCACATTTCCAATTGTTTTAGTTTGAAAATTATTAAATTATTACTTTAATTTATTTTAATTTCTCTTGCTAATTTTTCATATTTTGAAATGTATAAAAATAAAGATATAATCGAATAGTTTCTCACAAGGTCTGCAGATGAAGCAATAATAATATAAATAGTGCACTACTTTATGTGCGAATATACGACGGAGAAAAGTGAAATAAATAACATCTTGGTAAAAATGTATTTTCAGTATTTCGAAAAATGTCGTTTATCCGATATGTCTCAACATCACAGAATTAATGGCGTTATCATTTTGCTAGCTTTACAGAATCGTGGCATCAGATGCTCGACCATTTTGCAAATGGCTGCATTTCTAGTTCTCAAAGAAAAATTTTTTCACTAGGACATTACACGTCACCAACATGTATAACGTTTTTTATCTTTCAGGTGCCAACTATAGTGAAAGTGATTTTTTTAAATGAGCGAGAAAAAAATTATCGACAAAGGAATTTCATTTAAATTTACAAACTTGCGATTATAATGAAAATTATCTCTTTCTTCATAAGACAAATAATAGTTTTATGCTTTTCAATTCTACAAAAGGGATTTTATATGAAACGATATCAAAACATTTTACTTTTCTACAAAAGGGATTTTATATGAAAAGATATCAAAACATTTCACACTGATAAAATTCCTAAAATGACAAAACTCTATTATTTAAATTCCAGTAGTCCCTGCTGTAACTGTCCTGACTTCATGCTGTAACTGCAGAAATAAATTGCTTGCTACTACTGGATCGCAATTAGTAATGTGACAGTAATGTGAAAAGAATACTGAAATACATATTTATACAATAAATTATGAAGAAATTAAATTAATAATTAAGACAATAACTATTTTAAGAAAACATTTATATTCTATTTGATTTTATAATAACATTTATTAAGAAACAGCGGTGACAATCCCAAACACAATTGTTGAATAAGAAATTACAAGAAATACCTGTCGAAACAAGGATTTTTGGTTTTGAATAATATTTCACTAGCTGGCTTCGGTGAACCCGTTCGCCTGTAGACATGTTTGCAACTTGGGGAATAAATTGTCCAATTATTTAAAATATATAGATTATCAGTAAAACGGGTTATAAAGATTGTACATAGAACAAAAGAATTCAATCTATGTAAGTATAATTATTGTACAAAATGTGAAAAATACATGATAAGTACTCTGTTGTAAGTAATGTAAACAAAATTGTAACCTGAATTTGAGCTTTATTTTGAAATTAGAATCTTATTTTTTTTTCTTTTGTCGTCTCCTCGTAAATCGAGGAGAAGTTGCAATTGAAATCATTGGTTACTTCTTTAGAGTTTTTTTTAAATTTCTTTCATCTCCATATTCCTTATTTTGAAAAGCGATTTCTCATGTGTAGATAGAAAATAAATTAAAGAATATTTCTGTTACAATATATTTAATAAAAATACAAAGAAAATTTATATCAGATTGGTCGGGAAAAAACTCTTGGGCATGCTCTTATCATATTTTTGGTACAAATCAACTGAGATTTATCTCTATTGATTGATTAACGATGAAAAACAAAAATTAGAAAAATATTTCTACCAGCTGGTGAAGAATTGTGTTTATACTTTAAGTGCATTATTTGACATAAATAGAGAATGGTCGGAAAAATAATATTATATCTGCCTGATAAAATCGGTCTCTAAAGGAAAGGGACAAAATCGTATTCACAATGATAAAAGTCCATTGTAATCTTTTGTTACATAGTGGAAACTTTAATAGTTAGAACATTTACTAGAAAAATGTTATTGCTAACCCTATAATGATTGTTCGGGCTATCAGATGCTTATCATTGATTGGCGAAAAAAGCCGTTTCGTTATTAACTCCTTAACTGGTCAATTATTTAACCAGAAGCGTTGGCAAAAAAGTTATATTTTTTTGCTGCATAAATTCTCGCTTGTGTTCTTCGACGGGAAGAAAAAACCTTCAACGAAAGACCCGGATGGAAAGCATTTCATTGACATGGACAAGCTACGCCATCTGTTGAAAAATATTGATATATATTGTTACGATTAAAAAATATTGTTACGAAAATTAAAAATATGGGCAAATCGAAAAAGGAACGAGAAAATATCGAAGCTCGTAAGTTGTACGGACAAACCAGTTACGGCCAAATCTGAGTATCCTTACACTGTACGGGCAAACTGGTTAAAGGTTTAAAGAGTAAAGACAGTTTTTCAGGTAAGAAGTAGCATTTAATATGGCTTATGCTGGAACATGTCACAACTTTAACTATTTGAAATTAATAACTTCTCCCGTTTTATTTCAAATTTAGAATTTATATGAATATTCAATAACAATGGACCACATTGGGTGGTTGGCTATTGACAGAAATGTAGAGAGAAAACAATTTCAACGATTATGCATCATGTATGCAGCCCTAGTGCGCGTTAAACCAGTAATTTTTCAGTTGGCGAGTTGCAGAAAGCTGGTGAAGAGGTGTTAGCTCATATACTTTCCTGCTAATCTGGCCACAGTTCAAAATTATGAGGTTATTTCCTAGATAAGCCTAGTGTTGTTCCAAACGTAACACTAGACTAATCAATCAATCATATTAAAAACAATATTTTGTAATATATAAGTTTTTTCATTTTTTCTTTGTGTCTCATTAAATCTGAAATCACTCCATGGGAGTTGATGTGAATACTTTAAATTTTCACGATTATATAATTAATTGAAACTGGATAAATTTGTTGAAACAAAAATAACATTTAGAAAAAATAAAAGAGCGTTTACTAAAATATCATAAAAAAATTCAAATCGTTCTTTTTATTATAGAAATATCTAAATAACATTCTTATCTCAACGGGCTTCTTAAACAACATCATATGAATATTTCGATGGCCTTTTTGTTCTAAATTAAACGTGGTGTAAAATCTAATAAAAGCAAACTACACTTTATTATCCACTATGTGTGCACTGGGGAAAACTAATACACTTAAATTAAAATTGAAAAGATCTTTTCTGTCTTTCAGATGCATATGAAACACTTTTTTTTCAAACGAATTCTTTCATTTCGCATGAGAAAAAAACATTTTCTAATAATATCCAGGCGTCATACAGAGGTTAATATTTCATTCCCATTCATTTATCGAGACGGTTTTTTTCCTGCCCACAGTGGGGATCATAAATTGCTTTGTTTCCCGCAATCTGTTTGTGATTGCCTTTTTTTCATAGCTCTGATGTCTTTATCAAGGGAATATACCGGAAAAAAATTGGTTATTGATGTTCCCAAATGCAATTCCGCTCCAAACCATTCAGGATATTTGTTTACACATTTCAAAATTGTCCTTTGTTATTTTAAAATATGCATTGTTAACATATAATTCAGAAAATGCACTGAATATTTAAGCAATAAACTGCATTAAATTAAAAAAGAGAGCAGACAATGTTATTTTAAACGCATCAGAAAAAGTAAACCGCATAAAAAATGAATGTCTTTATTATAGACATCAATGGAAGGTTATGGAATTTAAATGGATTTTATCAAATTAATTCAAAAGAATATTTAGTATGCATGCACTACTTTCCGCTGACCCATTGGAACCAAATTTTCATACATACATACAATTATAATGTCAAAACCGCATAATAAACTTCTTATTGCTGATCTATTTTTGTTTCTCACTTATCATGTTCATATGCTTACGAACAGATAGTCCGAGAAGCAATTAAATCATTGAAGGATTTAGTTCAAAATCTGATACAGATCTCAATTCTTCTCTGACCTGAATTATGGCACACCCTTCTCCGAACTTCCGCGCCATACCAGCGGGAGGACGTTTGCCACTACGTATGATTTAACGTGCAACGGGCCTAATATACGGCGGATCTTCAGTGGAACCTTGTTTCGAAACTTGAACCCTCCGGCCATGAAGTCGGGACCTTACCAGTAGGCCACCGCCGCCTCCCAACAAAATATTTTTCAATATTGTTTATATTGAAGAATATCGTTGGAATATTGAACATCACCTCTTTGGTCTTACGGTAAATGTGTAGGAAAAAGAAATGAATAAATTCTTGTTCATTGTAACAGTTTTTTATCGGAAGGAATTTAGTGAAAAAATTGGATGACAAAAATGAAGTTTATTGGACGAGACTATAATCTTAGGTGATGTACAACTGTTTAAGAACCGTAAAACTCTGTAAAGATGGCTGGAAAAAAATGCTTAGGTAGTAATAATCGGACGGGGTTATGCAAAAGCTTCATCTCCGATTTTCGAAATGCACATTTTGAGATGGAGAACATTGCCCTATACTCCTATGACTACAATTCATTACTATTTTTGAAAAATGTTAATATAGTATCTATTGTGTTTGGCAAATATTACATCCCAAATTCTATTCATACTTTTTGCAGTTCTACAATTAATTATTGAACTACAAATTTGCTGTGGTGAATCAGATTGGACTTGGTTCAATTTTGAATAGAATACAACACACGCTTTACAATTGTGTACCTGTAATTCATAAAATAGCGGTTAGTTTCCTGTTACAGAACTGCGTCTAATTCTAATTCTTGAAATGAATGATGTCGAAGCAAATTCAGATGATAGAAGAGTCTTTCGAAGGCTGATTATGGAGGTCATCCTTTATAAGACTTGGGTGCAATTTTCTATTACATTTCTTTTCCAAGAAACTATTTGAATATACGATGAAATAAAAACAGTAAATTGGTGTGGAATTCTTTAACCCTTAAAAGTCCGATTTTTTAAAGATTGATTTTAAAATGATTTTTGACTTTCATTTCTCGAATAAAACATGGGAAAAATACTTTAAAAAATCCTATTTTGCTTTAAATATGGATTACAGCTAAAAAACAGTTTGTTACCAACTGACAACACTGGGATTTATTTCATAAAAAAATTTCCTTGATGGAATTTTATAATGTCAAACACAGATGAATTTTAATAAATAATAATACGGATAAGAAATTTCCTTCAACATTGTAGAATAAAATATGATATTCTCAAGAGTACAAACAAAGCTAAAAGATGCAACCTCAATTGAAAAACATCAATTTATTTATCAGAAACTCATGCAGCCACCTATATGTTGTAAATTGATTTAATAAAAATTTCAGCATGTATCCTATTGGCAACAATAGGCATTAGAACTTTAGTCTTATTCTCAAGATTTTAGAAGAGAAAATTGGGTATGTTGCTTAATTCAACACTGGCCATTTAGGGATTAAATACTTTGTAGGATCTCTGTCTGCATGCAACAGCTTTTAGATTCAAACATCATTCACTTTAAGAACATTTTCGTCTCCATTAGGCACTTCAATCATTGGATTAGATTCAGCCAGAAGGAAGTGGTTTACGCCCACGGCGAGCATTTTTGGGAGTTCTTATTATGCTGATGAAATTGGCAATTTACTGCTCTATGATTATGTATCTCATGTTAATTAAACAATAGTGTTGAATCAAAACTGACTGAGTACAAGTTTTGAGTTTCTTTTACAGCAAAGAATGAGGTATTCATGTAGTAGTTTGTCAGTAGGGATGCGACGGGAAAGGCTATGTTTGTTGATTCATAGGAGATATTTAGAAACATTAACAAATGTATGTCCTAGAAAATTTGTAGCGAGGATAATGGTAAAAGACAGAATTATAACTTAAACTTTTATGGGAATTGAACGAAGAAACTTATAACTCTTAAGATTTAACGTTAAATTAATCACTTCTGATAACGTTTAGCATTAACAGCATAAATCCAAAATAAATGGTATCATTTCAAAAAATTTTTAATTGATGAGCAATATTTGACTTGAATATTGACTGAAAATACTATAAAAATGTGTATTCTTTACTTATAAAATTTTCAAAGGAACGTATACAAAATTAATTATAGAAAGCTAATATATTATATACAACTTTTTATGATGTAAAAAATTGGATTTTTTAACTTTTGTTATTGGCATTTTTTATGTATATGAAGAAGGATGATGACGTGATAGATAATTTCTCTTCATCTAGCTGATATAATGCGCAGAAGAGATTTGAGAAAAGAAACACAGATTTAAAAAAAATTCTAATTCCTCAATTAAATTTTTAAAAAAATATTTTGAATTTTTACTATATAGGAAAAAAAAACGTATTTCTTTTAAAAGATTTCGGTTTTCAAAATTGGTTTCATTTAAGAGAAATTTAGCTTGAAAATAAACTCAACAATTATTTATCAGGAATAAAAAATATTATGAAACTATCACATTAATAATTATCTTAGCATTTATTTCTTGTCTAATTTTCAAATGGAATCACCTAAACAGAATTAATTGGATAATAAAGGTAGATTCATAATAGGCAGATTAATAAATTATTGCATTTTTCGGAAGAAAACTGTTTCAGCATAAAGATGCATACGAGTGCATTTTTTATTGTCAGGGTTGGGCAATTGTGGTATTGTATTTTGCAGCAAATTAAATGATCCATCAAAACCCTATTTGTTCTTTGTTTTAGTTTTTTCTAATTTTTACTCTCCCTAATTTTTTAGTTTTTTCTAATTTTTCTCTCTGCATTGAAGTAACTTCTTAATTCATGTGAATAACTGCTTTAGCCTCATTATTTAAATTATGGAAAAACAATACAGAATTAAGCTATCCATATATATTAAGCAACATTTTGTCATGCCAATTTAAAGTTATTGAATATCAAGAATTTTCATTTTAAATATTTCAAAGAAATTTTTTAGTATTTTCATCAAATTTTAAATAGAAGGATATTATTAAATTTACAAATTATATTTTCGACTTAATTAATTAAATAAAGAAACATGTTCAAAAGAATTTTATTTCAATTCAGTTTACAATTTTAATCATTTTGCATCGTTTTTAAGGAAAAATTTGACGTTTGTTTTCAATCAAGTTTACATCTGTACCTTGATAAAAAAAAGGGGGGGGGGGTTGAATAGCCACCGAATGATAGAAGTGAAAGTGCATTAACGACTAAAGTGCACTTTTGCATTTTCAGTGCATTTAAGCTCTTTCAAACAAATTTTTACTTTGACAGTAATCATTTACATGAACATGATAACCCAAAATCTTAAATAGCTAGATAGATAAAATTCGGTATACAGTTTTATCATCAGGATTGTAGGTCTGAATCAAACTTTTGACCAAATCTGTCAAAGGGTTGACTGTCTGTCGGTCTGCATATTGGCATGAATTTGAACACGATAACTCCTGAACGCAATAACGTAGATGAATAAAAATTGGTATGAAGACTTCTTACATTAATTGCAGAGCTGTGTCCAATTTTCGTTTCAATCGGTTGAAAAAAGGCGTTCAAATTGTATGTTCGGTTTCTTCACCATTCTACGAAGCAAAAAAGGCGCGACCGATTCTCGAGTTTTCCCCACCTGTGTTAGGGAAAGAATGGCCCATGTTACTGTCGCATGGTGTATTTTTCTCCCACCCGTGTTAGGACGGATACGAGAAAATTTTCGGGAGACCACTCCCGCTGTTTTTTTCTTTAATGTTTTATGTGCTTCAAGGTAACAGGTGACAGATTCACAATCAATAGATCTAGATAATGGCAGTTTGTTTATTAAAGTACAAATATATAGCTTTTACGGTTAAAATAACTTGTTTCCCATGCATCATTAATTTGTATCGAGGTTTATGAAACTCATTGTACGAAATTTCTTGTTTATGCCTTAAGTTGTTAAGCTTATTATTTTGAAATACAATATAACAGGAAGTATGCATAAAATTCATCATAAAAACTGAAATTTTTTGGTATCAAGATTTTTTTCTCATTCCCGAAGCCTCTTTCTTAATATGTAACGTTTTAACGAAATGTACGTACAAATATTGAGCAAACATTTAAATGCCCTAAATGTTACAAGACTTTTATGAAGGCAATCTTTAAGCATTATTATAATTTAGCAATGGTGCATTTTTATGTATACCCATAACACCGAAAAATAACAGAGCTATATTCATGTGCTTTAAAATATGACTATCATAGCTAGCGAACAATTTGATGCATTTATTGAGCAGAACTTTATAGATGGTATTTCTTCGAAAATACCTTTTTCTTGATATTCTCCAGTTTATCCCCTGTTCCGTCTACGTAGGATTTAAGTAAAAAAGAGGTCAGGAATTTCTGAGATAGACTAAGTCGATTGCGATCATTTTTGTTTTTGTCAGTATTCTCCCTATTGGTGCCGACGGCAGAATAGTGCAATAAAGCACTCGCCATCTGATTTCCTTTGTTTCGCCCTCGAGTCAACTTCGGCTCGCGAAACTTGTGTGGAACAGAATTTTTGCACTACGGCATAAAAGTTCAGATATCGGAAGAATTCCCATGACACAGAGAAAATGTCATGGATATTTTATATGTTTAGTATAAATTCTATAAGAAGAAACTGAACACATTGCCATTCACTTTCTATTATATACCTTCATTATATACATTTATTATATTCCATCCATAAATAAATGAAATTTGTGGTTGGTTGGTTGGATGGTGGCATGAGCCGTTTTTTTCCGGTCTAATTTACCTACCAGCTTCGCTTACATTGCTTGGAGATAATTCATCTTAAAAAAATGTAACAACACATTTTGCAAATTAGCAACACTTTCATTAATACTTGAAATATAACTTAATATTTCAAAATTAGTGTGAACCTATATATAATTCAATAAACAAGCATTTTTTAGTGCCTGTATATTGTATTGTGTGTGTATGCGTTTGTGTGTGTGCACCATCTGAAAACTTCTGAGAACGTTCTGAGAAACTTCAATTACTCATGTTCTTCGTTTAATTAATTTTTATCACAAAGTGCCCACTTGACCTGTGAATTCTTATTCTCATTTCCCAATATCACTGTTGAATTATACGGCCTACGTTGCTATTAGAGATACTTCCATACAATTACATAATTGTTTCAGTGATACTTCCGTACAACTGCATAATTGCTTTAGCCCTTTGCACTCGAGAGGTGACTCTCACTCACCACATGATTCAAGGCCGCAACTCGAAAAGTGACTCTCATTCACCACATAATTCAAGGCTGCAACTTGATAAGTGACTCTCATTCTCCACATGATTCAAGGCCGCAACTGGAGAAGTGACTCTCATTTACCACATGATTCAAGGCTGCAACTCGAGAAGTGGCTCTCGCTCACCACTTGGTTTGACGCGGAAACTCGATGCGCGGCAATGACTATTTATGTTTAATTTCTATCAAGTGTGTTCCTAAGATCTTTGGTTACAATCTTATGAAGTTCAGAATGTCATCCCTTCAAATGGAGACAAAATTTTCTTATCTCAAATTAGTCCGCGATCGCTGACCGAAATGGGTTTTCGGCGTTAGCCCTAGCCAGACCAAGCCCGGATCTTTCTTGACCCGGCGTTTGAACAGATTTTACGTTGTTTCTCTTCTATCAAGGAGTGACTTTTGTGTGTGTGTTGCGCTGGAGATATCAGATTTTAGTCGGGTCTGAAGAGAACCAGGCTTGCCTATCGACGGTCTACATTCCGAGATCAGTTCGAACTTGATGGTCGTGGCAAAAGCAATAATATTTAAGAAATTATCTTCTTAGGCATGTAAAGATAGATAAAATGATAAAATATAAAAGTTTTATACATTAATTTGTAAGTGTAATCGCTTTAAGTTAGAGGTAAGAAATTCATCATAAACACCGAGAAACGTCTCGAGTTGCTGGTTCGTCCTATTGAAAAAGACATAGAGTGCAAAGGGTTAAATTTGTCATGAAGTGTTATGCCCTCTTCTAAACCGTCTGATACCGGTAGAGAGTTTCATAAGAAATGATTCAGAGCACCATCAGACGAAGACGCTAGGGAAGCAGCACAGCTTTGTCGAAATACCATATATAACTTCCATTTATGTAATTCAATTCAAAATACAAAATATTAGCAAGAACTAAAATAAATTAAAGTTTTAAATTGCAAAAAAGCAATTGGAAATATGGAAACAAAAAAAATACAAAAATAATAATAGAAGCTCAACTAAAAAATAGTAAAAAAACCAAATAACAGAAAAAGTATATAACCAAATAATAAAAACACATCCTATTCAGCAGCAACTAAAATAACAATGAAGAGAATAGAACCACTACCCACGCTTTCAAATATCACGTGTAGCAAGGAAAATGGGATATTTTTATGTATGGGGACTAACAAAAAGTCTAAAAATTTTAACCCCTCGTGAACCGAAAATTTCCGAAATAAAAAAGTAAAGAGAACTATTTCCAAGATACAAAAAGTTATGAAACAGTAAATCCCCATATGTAATTTTTAAGTGCTTAGTGGTGCAATTGTCAATGTGCCTCAAAGAACTATTTTGTTAGCCTCCTAATCAACCTACAAATAGTTTTGCCAATGTGTGTCCGAAGGTATCGCTAGAAACGATTCGTCCATTTAGAATCGCAGAATTGCAGAACCTCAGCTACCTCATTTATTTCAAAATTTTATGTATTCATTTATTTCATAGTGTGTATTGCTATTCCTTATTGTTAGTTTATGATCTTATGCAAATGCAGAATTAATAGTTTGTTGGTTGCATCTTATAACAACAATCCAGTTGTGAAATCCCACTATAATCCTTTACAGAAAAGAGGACAAAACATTTACAAAAAATTTATTTATTTGACCATTACATGATAAGAGTTTTGTCAACGTAACTGTTATCTCCCAGGAATAAAAAGCTGATGTTCCTAACATTAGCAAAGCTCATCGTTTCACGCAACAGATGCAATGAAGCGAATTCATGTAATGTTACAGTTAAAAGGTTAAGCATCTAACATCAATATTGGATGGGGTAGCTAGGATTATTATAAAACGTTAATGCAAGGCAGGTGCCCAATGTTAAAATTTAGTTTAATATATATTGAACAATTATTTAATCAATACTGGTTACTGAAATATACAACACAAAGATAAGCAATTCAAGCTATACTCATATAAATCACCTACCTTTGTAGACCTGAAAAACCTAGCCACTAAATTAAATAATTTTGCATAGGGTAGTACATTGCTAATTGTGGAATCAAATTAGAGATATTAAAACATAATCAAAATATTTGAATTTAAATCTTTTTATTATAGAATAGTTTAAATTAAATCACTTTAATCACTGCCATGAGTTATACATATACAAGATGATGCACATGAATAAAAAATGTAATAACCAAAATAAAAAATATGCAGCTACACATATTACAAAGCACTGCAGGCTTAGAAAAAAAATATAGTAATGAGGATACTAGTTAAAAACAACAATTCAAGGAACATTTTTTTGATTCTGCAGAAAAATAATTGTGGTACGTTTACAAAGCACATTTCAGTCTTTGTTTGCTTGTGAAAAACTTATTAAAACACACGATGTATGAAAAAATTCGGAGAAATGGCAATATCAAAAATTATGTTTTCAGCACACGGTGATACAGTCGCATTATTGGTACACTAACAAGCTTCCTTGCACACTTCCATCTAGTGCAGTGCTTGAGGTTGAGTATTCAGTGCACTCGAGCTACTGATTTGTATAGCGCAAATTTAGCACCAAAAGCTGTTACAATTGCCTCCATTTCATACATGAATAAAGATGAAAAGATGAAAATTTTGGATGACACCATTCACAGCTTGAAGATTTCAAACTCGCAGAATCTTGAAGATTTCAAACTCGAAGAATCAAACATCACATCACCTCACCAAAAAACTTGTTGGAGAATCGGACTCTTTGATCTTAAATTCCAACGGAAAAAGAAAAATATAAAAAATGACAAGCTCCCTGAAGGCCCAAAGGCCCCCAGAAGACCAAACGGCCCTGGGACCCGCAGCTGCAAATACACCTCATTCGTTCAGAGAAGCACAAAGGAATTCTAAAAAATACATAACGGAAAAACGCTTCCAGTGAAGAACGCCAAAACCTAGTAACTTCTAAATTCATCCGCAACAAGATGGTGAGGAAATAGTCCCGTTGAAAAATGTTGATTTAAAAATTAATAAAGTTGATAAATTAATGGAAACAACAACAAAAGTTAAGACAATTAATATTTAAATCGAATACAAAGTAAATGATTAAGACAAATTTAGATATTTAATGAAACGGCTAAAAATTATCGTTTGAATTTCAAAAGTTGTCAAAGATGCCACAAGAAATCAAAGAAACTTAGGTGGCGAAGAATTAAATAATTAAAAATACTGATAAAACCAAAAAATGATGTAGATGCAATCTTTGCAATCTAACAATCTAGCTCCACGCCGTTTAAGGAGGTTTTGAATTCATTAGATTTCAAGTTAAAGTTGTGAGGCGTATTGACATACGTCGCTTGAGAAGAAATTAGCTTCATTCTGGTTATGCTGTTAGAAGATGAACGACACTTTTTCGCAGCATTAACGAAATCTGTTGGCATGGCAGGATATGAGCAAAGGGAATATTATTTAACTGCTTGGTATACGATTTTATTTAACCTCCTAATAAGATGCCACCACCCATTTGGGATATTTATTATTATTTCAATCTGTTTAAGATGGTAAAGGATACTTGAGACATTTAAGTGTGTCCAGATGATTTTTATATTTAAAATTATTTGTTGCGTTGACATAAATACGTTTTTAAATATCAAAAACTCTGTAATTCGATGTGCGAGTCAGACTCGTCATTGCAAGCGAAGGGGTTAAAATGAGAAAATAGTAGTTCCTCGCCTGACTTCAGTGCTCTAAAATGAAAGACGGCACGTCATTTGTAAGCCGTTGTTCCACTCAGTGTCTTATTCTGTACAATGCATCGCCTTTATCTTCATTCGCTTGGGAGTTATTAACTTTTAGTTGTCGCTTCGGGCTTCTGATTCGCCTAGTTTTTAAAAAAATTTAAAGGATAAACGAACCTCTTGTCCAAAAAATCGAACTATAATAAAATTTTAGGATATATAAATTAATGTTTTTATATTATTTTTAAAATTTTACTCTTAATTATGTAACAACGATAACATGCACACACAAAAAATGTATTTAATTTCGTCACAATGCGCATGTGTATAAATGTAATAACTAAAACTATGAAAAGTATGGTTGTAAAATATTATCTAAAAACATTAAAAAAATAATTAAAATTGGAAAAAATTGGCACTGAAGTAAAATTGGTCTCACTGAAAATTTACTTTTTCAATTTTAAAGTGGTGATTTTTTTTGGTGCGATAATATGCTCCAAGGTTAATGAGGAAAAACGTTAATATTCTAGTTGTTTTTAATTATAAAACTAATTAAAAGTTTTGAGAAAACACTTCTTAGTGAGTACTTACTATCCCAAGAAGTAATTACATGACAAATTTGATAGCTCTATATTGTTTTCTAGGTCCAACATACTGCCATGTAGAGAGTTTTGAACAATTTTACATCATACTTGTCGTATTAGGAATGAAGCATTTTATAAATAGGTCTACCAGTCTATAAATTTTATCATGTTAAGATAGAAAAATGTACGGTGCGTTCCTGCCAGATCCCCGCCCCCCCAAAAAAGGGATATGTCTCGAAATGCAATATAATCTCTAACTGATTCATCTTTCTGATTTGATTCATTTTTGAATAAAGATTTGTTTATTATTTTGTAACAACTTCAATCTCCTTCATAAATTGAAACCAAAGCAAAACATAGGATGTTATTTTGCATAAATCCCTACGGGCAATATATTTAATTTCATCCATTTTATAAAAAGTCATTTTGTTTGCTTACATTGCATAACTTTCGGGTCACACATTCACGCTTGTGACTCAATATTTTCTAATAATATCATCCAGGCTGGACTAAACTTTAATAACTGATAATAAAGTGGTTGTGCACCCTCTTAGTTCAAGCATAATTACCTTGTGTTTACTTTAAATTAATGTGGCGTAATTACTTTGTGTGTTTACTTTAAATAAATCTGACTTACGCGTAAGTCAGAAAATTTAACTGCTCTCGCTAATGACTAACTAAATACTTTTTAATACTAAGAAATAAAATGAAACTAAAGTTTTTACCGCTGCATTGGCAAACACTTAAAAGCTTTCAGAAAAACAAAAAATTGTATTTTTTTTACAGATAAAAATAGTTTCTGAATCCTCAGCCTTTACTTACTGTATGAAATCGATAAGTTTGATCTCTGGGGAATTCTTTCAACCGTAAGATAATTACACTGATTAAACATTCGTTCTCATTTTCTTCTTTATGAAACGATTATTATATTTTTTTGCTTCCATTACGATGAATTATTTCTTGTTGGTAGAACGATATTTTTCTTCCTTTTAAATACTAATTTTTTTCCAAATCTGAATGTTTTCAAAAGATCTTTGAAACGACTAATATTTCTTTTAGAACTGTTCCGGGTCAGCTAAAATTTTTCTGTTTTTCTTTTTCTTTTACGAAGTTTGCAAGGTTAAGCTTAAGTTTAGGGTACGCAGCCGTTTCTCGCCAACTTTGGATCGCCAATTCATTGTCAACAAGAGGTAGACGTTTAGCGATGTGAGAACACTTGTTTTGGGCGCGCAGCCATCATTATATTGGTGTTTTGAGCATCGGCACCTCCTTTTAATTGATCAACTCTGTGCTATCTTCGATTTAATTGGTCGATTTAATCGAATTTGGATAATATTTCGTTTGGAATTCTACGGTTAGAATTTTGACAGTTTCAATAATTTCCGAAGGGATTTTTTTAGACTGCCGTGCTCTTCGCTCGTATTGGATTTGACGAAGGAACGTTTTGAGGTTAGATCATATTTTAGAATTAAAAAAAACTTAGATTCCTAACATTCAATAAAAAAGCGAACTGCGAGGTTCCCGCTTTGCTGAAAGCGAAGCCGCTGATGTTTTTTTAAGTCTAAAAAATTTGCCTGGTGCCCTCTTCACATGCCGGAGGCATCGCATGCGCAGGAGACTAAAACAAAAGCTCACTTCCAACCGAAAACAAATGCCCTCACATCGTCAAACAGTCTTCGTCTTGGCAACAAAAAGCTGACGATCCAAAGCGGAGAGGAACGGCTGCCTCTCCTTACCTTACTTATCCTTAACCTTAAATTTTACCTTTTACTATTGCCAAAAATTTGACCTCGAGATTTTGATTAATTTCTATGTTTCAGTACACTAAAAGTCCCAAAGAAAGCATCTTTGGAATCATGTCTGTCTATTGGTGAATTGGATAACTCAAAATCACAAACAAGTAGATTGATGAAATTTGGTATGCTTTCTTTACACCGAAATTACAAATTTCTATCAAATTTTTGACGAAATCCTTCAAAGGAATGTTTGTTTATCTATGCCTTTGTGTGCACGTGTACACGATAATTCATAAATCCAAAGAACTAGTTGGATGAAATTTGGCATATCGTTTTATCACTGAAATTATGGATCTTAATGAAAATTTCGACCATATTCCCCATTACAATGACTGGCTCTTAGTCTGTCTTTGTGTGCATGTGAACATGATAAATCAATTTCTCAATGCTACATAAATGAAATTTTGCATATGGTCTTGACAACTAAATTGTAGGTCTGTATAAAACTTTGGACCCAATCGATCAAACCCAAAAGATTGAAAATATGCAATCCTTCTGGTTTATCATTTGCGAGCATGATTTTCTGGAGCGGATCCTTAAAATTACTGCCTATATTTAACTATCGAAAATGCGCACTCTGTTCTTTTCATTATGCTACAAAACTTAAAAGAATTTAATAAAACACAAAAAGTTTCATATTGTGTAATTCTGCGAGAAAAACGAGGATAAAAACTCCAGCTTGTTCATCATGTGCGAACATGATGTTCTGGGGCTGATCCTTAGAATTAATGCCAAGAAGACGCTTCGGGCGTATAATTTTTTTATTTCTATTGACTAAGCATTGCTTTTCAAATTTAAGCGCAGAAACGACGACGGAGAATC
The DNA here is from genome assembly GCA_013235015.1 of Araneus ventricosus. Taxonomy (NCBI): domain Eukaryota; kingdom Metazoa; phylum Arthropoda; class Arachnida; order Araneae; family Araneidae; genus Araneus; species Araneus ventricosus. The sequence goes on from BGPR01000010.1 coordinate 143,119, forward strand.
TTATGTGAAATAAGAAGAAACTGCTCGTAAAAATCGTATGCTCTGAAGCGATTAATTTACATTAATACTATATTAATTAATATGAACGTAGAATCTCTTGCGAGCTTTCGAAAATCTCATAATTCTAATTAAATAATAAACTATTTTTTTCAGTTTTTACTATTTCAGTTTTTCACATAACATTAAAAAAATACATATTCATTAACAATGGTCTAGTCTATAGCTATAATTGAACACAATCCTCGTTTGCCAGTGGAACACCATGTTATCTCAGAGATGTTAACTGTGTAGTGTAATTTGTCAGAGTAAAAATTAATTGGACCTTCCTCGTACAAGAAACCATAACTGGTAATTTTTACCTCAAGTTAAATCAGGATTGCGTTGTGTCACGCATTTAAGAGACCCTTGGGAATAGAGAATGGTGCTTCCAACAGGATGGAACATCTCTACATTACTAATGCAACGTGAGAGCCCATTTTGATTGGAATTTTGAGGAACAAATGATTTGGCCGAAGAGGTTGCATTGAATTCCTTCCATTGAACCTGATCTCTCCTCAAAGGATTTCGTTTCGTAGGAATACATGCAACTTAATGCTTTGAGCTCAAGACAAGATACAATCAACGATTTTAGAGTATTTATCGAAAGATAATGCGTCCAAATGCCAATTGGCGTACTGTCTGCAGTACCACCTGTTGTTTTAATCAACAACACCTGGACACTAGTGGCCAATAATTCAAACATTTCCGATTAATGATAAATTTCTACAATGGCATTCATTAATTTTAGTTATGAAACTTCGCTATATAATATTAATTGTTTATGCAATTGTAATTCGAAATGTGTATATATTTTTGGAACATCCTGTATTAAACTCTTCTTTGAAAATAAATTTAATACAAATCAAAAGTTTAAAACTCAAAATGGAGGAATAGTTTTTTCCAGGGATAGAATAAATTCAGCGATAATTCCACTCCCACCCCACTGACATTAGAAAGTATTTAACGTACAGAAATACTTGCATTGGATATAATAAAATTTAAAAAAAATTATTGTAACTCAAATAATAGCTTTCAATTGATGGATATATTTCATCAAAATATTGCATATCATCTGAAATTTCAATAGCCGTTTTTCACAAATTATAGATTAAAGCTGAAAAAGTGCTTAAAAACTACTAATAATCTACTTTATCACTTACTAACTGCATAAGTTTGTTTTCTCCCCTTCGGACCTGGTGTCCGGTATGCCGGACATCAACTTTGAACTGCTCCTATTAATTCAATAGTTGATGAAACTACATGCTGTTTTTTTATTTGATTCGCCACTTTCTTACAATTATAATGCTAGCAATAATTTTTCGTTTCGGGGATGGAATTATTTCATTTATTGAGGTTTTCCAAAACAAATGCAGAAAATCTTCGTTCTTCCCAAAATGAAGTTGGATGTTGAATTTTGCCTTTCAAGCAATTTCTTGCATTGAATCCTTTTTTACTATTTAAAATGCTTGTGCAATATTTTATTATCCTTTGTCAACCATTTTACATTGGAATTTGTGTGACTGTTTGTCTTTCTTCTGTTGAAATATCCGGTATTGTCCGGATGCCGAACATAGGATAACTTTTTTAATTTTTCAACTACAGGCTTGAAATTTTATTATGAGTGAAGTGGAATGAACTGCAAACTGAACTGCAAAAATTAAAATGTAAAAGTTTCAAAAAATGATGTCTCTCAATAGTCGCACAATAATGTCCATTTATTTCAATTATAAAATGTACATTATTATTTGCTATTAAAGTACACTATATGATCAAAAGCTCCCGGGCACTTTCGAATTTACATGAACTTCCCTTGAACTTCGGCCATATAAATAATAGGCTTACATGTTACCTTAAAGATTTGGCCACGAGGGCATTTAGGAGCCAGACCAGAAATTGATGAAAGAAAAAAGATTTGGGCTCAACCCGTTTCACAGAAAGCTAATAATGGTTTGCAACTTTCAACAATTCTCTTGTGTGATGTGTGCAATATTTACATGCATTTTTGTAAAAATAGCACGAATATTCGGGAAGATATAAAGGTTTCTTTAAAAAATCCCAAATTTTTTCGCATTTTTTTTTTTTTTTTTGCTTATAACTTGCGGAGTTTTCCTTGAAATTGTATGAAACTTAGGTTCGTGACAATATAGCGAGAAGAGCGTTGTATCAAACTTTCATGTAATTATTTTGAATAGTAAACGAGATATTAGCATTTGTAGTAAATAAATTTTTACTGCGCATGCGCGAAAGGTAGCATATTTTTTCTTAAACGAATCCAGAGCCATATATATAGCTCAACTTATATAAAAATTAAAGATTTGCAATTGTCAGTAATGCATCTATTTGGTTTGAGGAATACTTAAGTGCATTTTCGTAAAAATATCTGGAATATTCAGGGTATAATTTTCTTGAAAAATATTGTAAAGTGTTTGACAGCTAAGGCCTCTGGGGAAGAAGGTCCAGAGCCAAAAAATACTCCATTTTTTATAGCACGTGCGCGCAAGAGATTTATTAACAAAGTTCTTGATTAAATGTAAGAAAATTATGAAAAAAATAATGAAATAATTGTTACAGTTCTGGTACAGTTCTATACAGTACTCTGTCACACAACCCAAACAGGCCCACTTCTACGAGTGGCCTAAAAGAATGAAGTCGGTCTTCCGTCGACCGGACTTGAGATCTCAGCGACCCAAGTCTATCTTTTCACCACCAAGAAAATCGAGCCTTTGCTCGTTTCAGTCCTCTTCCGGAAAATCTCTCCTCGCTCCATCCTCGCTCTTCTCTTTTTAATTCTCCTCTTCTCCCCACTGGGGGAGCGGTCAAAAGCCTCTCCACGAATCATCGTCAATTTTGTAGGTGGAGTCTATTTCAGCGAGCCATTATTGGTTCCTTACCTTTTGATACTTTTCCTGTCGCCAGCGGTTTCTCAGGCTGGAGATAAATGACCCTATCAATCACTTCCACTAACGAATAGTTCGTCGGTGACAGGCTGGACTCCCGGCTCTCTTTGTCGGAGTTTTAACGAGGACTTTCCGCTGAGGCACCTGCTCTGTTCAGTGACACATGGTGTGGGAAAAAAGTTACTGGTCGCTAATGATCTTGGGGGATCTTACAGGGTATCTTACAATATCCCAAATTTCTCCGCGCCTTTTTTGCTTGTAGCATGCAGAGTTTTCAACCAGAGCATACAAAATTTGCAGAATATGTGACAATATACAAGTAAAATGTTACATTAATATTATAAGTAAATACTTTGAATATTCCAAGAAATCTTAGTATTTTTAATAAGTAATTTTTTTATTTTAATTTTTTTATGTGTATATTTATCATGTGTGTATGTTTTCATGTGTGTTTCATAATATAATTTTTTCATACCGCCAATGCCAGATTCATAGGGCAGCTTAAATAAACATTCCTGTCGAATACTATTAAGATCGAGAAAGAAATCGGCATTGTAGCGAGGTGAATTTCTGTTGTTCGCTAAGAGAAACAAAATGATGAGGGGTTTTCCACATATGAATATTTTTTAAACTTGAATAATATGCCATGTGAGTATATGATATTCAACAATGCATCAAGAAAGTTAAACGGCATGTTGCACGTTGTCTAGGCAGTTATTTATTTATCATGAATTCTTTAAATTACAGATTTTACAGACAAGATCTATTCCTATTACTTTGGTGAAATTAAAATTTCGTATGACGTTTCGTTTTTTAGCTTTTTTCATCCCCTTTCAGCACATTTTGCTTTGTTATTGGTTGCTTTTATTATTTCTTTTAATCAATATTCATTAATATTATTTATTTTTTGAAAAGGTCTAAAAAATAAATAAAAGTAATGAATTAAAATTAAGCAATTAAATCGTCTAATGCACCTACTTCTATAAACCTCATGTTTTATATTTGCGGTACACGAGGAGTTGCTCAAGTTCAACAATAAATAAATAAATTGCTATTGTAATATTGCCTTGAAGTGAAAGTAACTAGTTAGAAACCAGACACAAAAAAGCTTTCTTAGAAAATGCAAGCACGTGATTTTACAATTTAACATGATAATGTTTATAGGCTGGATATTATCTAGCCTATCTATCTATTATTATCTATTGATGCGCCGTAAGACGCATCACACAATTCAAAAAAATTGTGTGATGCGTCTTAAGGCGTACGTGATTCAAAAATCGTTGAAAATCCTCTACAGAGAAGAATGTTGGACCTTGAACTACCAAATTTGGCAGGAAATCAGTTCTTTGGTAATATAGATGCTTAGAAGGAATTTAAAAATTATAATTAGAGTTTTAATTAAAATATTTAACGAAATTTTAACGTTTCCAATAACTTCGGAGTATATTACAGTACGGAATCTGTAAACACAGTACATATTATCTGTTAAATGTGTAATGCAAATCGTTCAAAATTCTCTACAGAGCAGGCAGTTGGACCTTGAACTACTAAATTTGGCAGGAAATTAGTTCTTGGGTAATAAATGCTTAGAAGGAATTTTAAAATTATAATTCGAGTTTTAATTAAAATATTTATCGAAATTTTAACGTTTCCAATAACTTCGGAGTATATTTAGTACGAAAAACATTTTTATACAACTTTAAAATTCAAAACATAAAAATTTCAGAGATATAAATTTTATATGCATACAATTTCTTCTCTAATTTTAATAAATTTTTAAATATATTTTTTAGTATATTTTACAACAGTACATTTCATTGTCTCAGTTATTGCATTTCTACGAACGTGCATTGCGATATCTCAAATACATATTTTGTGTATAATACGCTGTCGTTGCTATATAATTAAGAGTAACTTTTTAAATATAATATAGAGGCAGACGAATTGAATTTAAGTATTATCATACAACCATGTTTCGAACAAGTTGTCCGAATTTCCTTTAATTTTTGTATAAATTCAAGGAAAAGAATAAGATCAAGATTTTTTTTGACTTGCTTACGTACAATGCGTCAAATAACTGCAATCGTCAAAAATAAATAAAGTTCATCACCTATTCATTTGATATCAGAATTTTGTTCTCTCTCCTTTTGGTTTGGAGATGAATTTTTAAAAAATGAATCGAAATTTCAGAACAATAGAACCATCATTTCCTGTAAGAAGAAAAGGCAATGATTTGGATTGCTGCATTTATAGAAAGCGACTGTTCTCACCTATACTTAATCAGAAGAGAAAATTTCCAAGTTCAGCACAATACCAACAACAGCTTCAATAAAATGGGTGAGCCATTGTACTTATTATATAAAAAAAAGACTTTCAACACCTAATCTTTCTCAAGAAGACTGAAATAACAATTTGAAATTTTTCATTTTTCATCATGTTTGAATTGTACAATCAATCTTAGCAAAAGGAATGTTAGCTCATTTCAATTATATTGAATTCTTTTTCCAATTCTATTAAAATTTAGATGAATACTATTAGTTGTCATTGACTTTAAATTTAATTTTTCTACAATTGAAATTATGGCTGTCCATTGACTTTTAAATCTTTATGAAAGACAAGGTTGGATTTTTCGTCAAAAAATTTCGCGATCCATACTTTTGAAAAAGATATCATCATTTGCCAAAAATAGCTCTTTGACCTAGAATTTCGTATTCTCTCCACCAAAGCTTTAATAAAAATTTCATGTCACCAAATGCCCCTATCGGATGTTACTTGACAGCATCAGACAAATAAGATGACAGGTTATCGGAAACATATATCAGTTGGCTGATTTTTTTTCTGGAAACATTTCACGATAGAAAAATTTTCCGATTACAGACAAAAGAATTGTTACCATGTTTTTTTTGCGGAAGAACAAGAAGAAAAATGTTCAGCTAAGGTGCAAAAGGAAATCATTAAAGAGCCAGCGAGAATTTCACCCCTTGACTTTCTCGCATACCAACACAATATGGAGTGTTTTATGCTTTGTAGTATAGTTAACCCTGAAAGACCCAGTGTTGTCTAGCAACAAAAACTTTTTCGATTATCACAGAATTTTCTAAAGTGAAATTTTAGAATGAAATTTAACAAAAATTTACAATTTACAAAAACGCGTGACACATTAAAATAAATTACATCGATTAATTATGTTGGGATATTTTAAACAAGTTTGTCTAGATAATGAACTAGAATCTAATGAAAATTTTCAAAAATAAATTTTTTATACGTTTTTGAGGTGAATAATACAGAATTTTCATAAAATTTGCACAACTTTCAACACAATAGCAGGCTATAAAATTCAAAATTGTGATGCAATTGGGATTATTCTAGTACATACTCTAGATAATGACATATAAAATCTGCATACCAAGTTTGAAAAGTGTATCACAAAAATTGTTTGATCAATCATGTCACAGGTATGGGAATTTTATGAAATTTTCTTTATTGAGAAAAACACATTTTTAATATAAATTTATGCAGAAATTTACTTAAAATTCACCACATTTATACATTACACCCTCTTTCTTAACCTCAAGGGTGAATTTATTTTTTTTATCCCGTTTATTTTTTTCCCGAGCAACTTTGTTACAGGTAAGCGAGTGCCAACTGTCAGTGCCCGTCGGACTCTGTAAATGCATTGTTTGAAATTTATTAGAGAAAACATGAAAAAAGTTGCCAATACAGAGCTTGGCATTGCACCTAAGTTATTTGTGTTGCTTCTTATGGCTATCCTATAATAGTTTTGAAGTTTATCAATAAAATTGTCTGTCAGCTTTCTCTTCCCTCCCAGATCTTTGTGTTTATTTTTTAATTCTCTGAATCTATACCCAACTCTCTTCTGGAAACATTAAAAAATAATTACCAAGACATAAATAATTGCAATAAACAATAAAATAAAGAGAATATTAATTATATGGTTAAAAATATTGAAAATTGTTTCCCAATCGTTCTATATCCTTTTTCGTTTTCAGCTCTCGAGGTTTCCAAAAAAGGCTCTAGTTTTATTTCTGGGTGCTGTCGTGGAAATAAAATAAAAGCTGTTTTGGAAACCATAGAGGATTTCAGATGAATCAATAAAATTTTTTTGTGAATTTTGGCCGAAAATCAATTTCCAACGTAAACGGATACCTTGAGGCTACATGTTTTTGCATTGTTTGTACACTTGAGAATATCATATTTTATTCTACAATGTTGAAGGAAATTCCTTATCCATATTATTAGTTATTAAAATTCATCTGTGATTCATAAAATTCATCAATCATTCATATTATAGAGTTTTATCAAGGAAATGTTTTTTCCTGAAATAAAGCCCAGTATTGTCAGCTGTAACAAGTTGTGTTTTTTATCCAAAAACCATACTTAAAGCAAAGTATTTTACCATGCTTTATTCAAGAAATGAAAGTAAAAAAAAGCATTTTCAATTCAATTTTTCAAAAATTTGGTGTTTAAGGTTTAAGAAAACAGAGTATGCGTTTTGGATTCCTTTTTTCCGTCTAATTGGAACCAAAATTTGGTACAAATCTTCGATTTCGATAACAAGAACACATACTAAATTCGCATTCCCGCATTCACATTCCTGGGACTATTTAGACGACAGAGGAAAAATCCCTGATGAATTTGGTCAAAAATATCAATCTGCAATTCTGATGACAAAAAGATAAGAAAAATTTCTTCCATTTAGCTTTATGCGTTTCTGAGATAAAGTGTTCACGTCCACATGGGAAGACAGAATGACAGATTTCCCATAGAAAGTTTTTGTCCAAAATTTGATATGAATTTACAGTTCTCGAAGTAAAGTTAGCAAACCAAATTTCATCTGTCTAGCTCGTTGAGTGTTTGAATTAGTGTTCACATACAGACAGATTGGCATAATTCCAAAAGTGGTGTTTTCGGACTCCGAAATATTTAAAACCCGAAGATTCACCAAAATCTCGAAGCCGAGTTTTTTTGAAAATTACAGTACTATTTCTTAGTATATTTCGCATATTAGAAGGTGGAAACATCACAATTTATCACGAGTGAGGAAAGAAAGGATCTTTGGGGTTCTCACAAATTTTGAAGCGGATACTTTTACAAATTGTAACAGAGTTGCTAGCCACAAAATTATTCCGACATATGAATGGGAAGGAACATCCGAAGATGTATGAAAAAGTTCTTGGACTAACTTTGTAGAGGGACAAAAATTCGCAGTACTTGTTTGTGATTTTAGCAATAGTTACTTGTAATCTTGATGAAGCGTTGTTCATGATAATATTACTCTGTTAACATCAGGAGTTGCTATGATTGGCATGCTTTTTAGCATGTGAATTGGGTCGTATGAAGCAACGTAAATCGCACTCTGTCACGCTACAGCGTTGCAGCTGCAGAGTCGTTGTACAATCTTGAGAGGACAGTATTGCGACCAACTGTAACAGCTCCCAATGTTAACACAACAATGTCATCTTGAGCGATGCCTTATCGAAATTACAAGACACTGTCTCTTCAATCATAGCTCTATGCTGCAATTTATTAGAGCAGTAAAGATCTAGCCTCAGAAATCTTAGATACATCTATATAGCGTGACAAAATCGTCTTCTAGGTGTACGTGAATGCAGTCCGATAAGCAGGATTTAAAAAATAAAGCTCTTTATTTTACAAATATTCTAAGTAAAGAAACTTAGAACAAGTATTAAAACAGTACTTCTAAAAATTCGCAACAGAGATTACCAATAAATCTCAAACATAGCACTTTCAAAATAGCTGTCAGTGTCTTTTCAGCTCACCAGCGTTCCTCCTGATTAAAATCCAACTAACTCCTCTTGTCTTGAGAGCTTTCTTTCATACTTTTTCAGAAAAAAGTGACGTCATTACGAAGGAAGTGACGTAGTCTCCAGAAAGTTCATGAAGCCAGTAGAAATAAGTTGACAGTTCAAGGTCTTTCTAGAAAATTCCTTTTGTCGCCAAGTCACGAAAATTAGAATCTCAGGGAAACAACTTTATAGATTTGTAACAATAGATTACCACACACAGATAAAAAATTAACTCAGTTTAACAACTTCCAATATCAATAAAGCAAATTCATTTGGCACATTGTTTTATCAAGAATGTAAATTACTCAAGCTGCAAGAGCAACCTTATTCTGAGGTTTGTTAGTTCTCTTCAAAGCCTAGGCTCCATTTCGTAAACAACATTTATTGTCCACGAAACTCACCACATTCTATTATGGCTAACGAAAGGCTAATTCATACTTCATAACAGAATCAAGAATGACGAAATCAAGACAGATATACGAGGCCAAGTCAAACCAGCGGAAGTGGCCTCCCCAAAACTTTCTCGCATACGACTAACACGCGTGGGGGGAAAAATACACCGTGCGTCAGAAAACGTGCGGTATTCCCTAAGGTGGGGAAAACGCTCCAGTGTCGTGCCTTTTTTGTGCCGTAGAATGGGAAAAAACAGAATATGCAATTGCAAAGACATTTTTTAACCAATTTCAAGGAAAATCGGGGACAAATTTACAGTTAGGGTTGCAAGACAGCATACGAAATTTCATTTATCTAAGCTATTTCTTTTAGAAGATATCGTCTGCAGAAGTATGCGATTATACAGACCGACAGACAGTCAGCAGTTTAACAGATTTGGCCCAAAATGTGATATGGACCTACATTCTTGATGATAAAACTTTGCATCAAATTTTATCCATCTAGCTATTCAAGTTTTTGAGTTATAGTGTTCACATGCCCGCGGGCAGACAGACAGACTTCCCGTAGACGGATTTTGTCCAAAATGTAATAGAAACCTACAAATTATGTGACAAGATCACATACCAAATTTCATATCTGTATATCTAATAGTTTTCTAGTTATCATGTTCACAGACAGACAGACATAATTCCAAAATTGTGTTTCTCGGACTCAGGGAGGTCTAGAACGTGGAGATTAGTCAAAATCTCGAGTTCGAATTTTTTTGATGATTACAATACTTTCTCTTTGTATACTTCGTATACGAGAAAGTAAGAAGAATGAGAATACATTTATTACTCCTAAAACACTCTACATAGTTTTCCACTCGATGTAATTGTTTTCGCAGAAATCCCCTTCAAGTTATATGCACTTGATCCAGGTGTCAGTTGTGGTACACATGCTAGAACCCATCTTTTTGCATCTTCTGCAAAACTGCCTCTACTTTCTTCATAACAGCAATTTATGTGTCAAATCTCTAACCCATAGTTCCCATTTCAAACGAGGAAACAACAAAAAGTTACAGGGAGATTTATCTGGATATAGATTGACTCGCATTCAATATTTTGCCGGATCGAATATTCTGCGACAAGAGCGGAAATCTGAAGACGCAGGTTATCATAGTGTAGCGCAACCAGATAGACGAATGAGAATTTGTCCTGTTGCCAAATGAATGCGTAGATTCTTTAATTTTTTAATAAACCCTATGAGAATTGACCATCGCATTAAAATGTATTTTGCCATTGTATCTCAATCATGCTTTGATGATTTTATTCTCAATATTTTTTAACATGATAATGTTAATAGGCTGGTTAACATCTGTAAATTGCGAAATGTATGATGCAATAAATCGTTCAAAATGCTCTACAGGACAGACCGTTGGACCTAGGGCTACCAAATTTGGCAGGTAGTGACTTTTTGGGTAGTAAATACTCAAGAGTAGAGGTGTTTCAAAATTTTAAAGATATTTTTAATTAATCGAATGGTTAACTTTTTTCCTCAATGACTTCAAAACATATTATTGCCAAATTTAATTTTATACCACTCTAAAATTTAAAAAATTAGTTTTTAAATGCTACCGTACAATTTTTCCTCTAAAATAAATAAATTTTAAAAATATTTTCTAAGTATATTTTGGAGCAACATTTTTCATTGTTTTAATTGGCGGTCTTTTTCACTCACGCGCATTGCGACGAAATTAAATACAGATTTTTCAGATATTTGTGCATGTTATAGTTATAATAATTAAGAGTAAATTATTATAAATAATATAGAGGCAGACCAAAGAAATTTTTAAAGTTAATATAGAGACAAGACCAAAACATTATCATTCTACGATGTTTCGAATAAAAGATTCGAATTTCTATCTAATTTTTGTATCATTTCAAGGAAAAGAATACGATCAAGAATTATTTTTGACTTGCTTACGTACAATGCGTCAGATAACTGCAATCGTCAAAAATAAATAATGTTCATCACCTATTCATTTGACATCAGAGTTTTGTTCTCGTTCCTTTTGGTTTGGGGATGAATTTTTAAAAAAATGAATCGAAATTTCAGAACAATAGAAGCATCAATTCCTGTAAAAAGAAAAGGGAATGATTTGGAGTGCTGCATTTATAAAAAGCGACTATTTTTACCTATTTAATCAGAAGAAGAAATTTCCAGCTTCACCATCAACAGCTTCAATAAAATGGATGAACCATTGTACTTATTATATAGAAAAAGACTTTCAACACCTATTCTTTATCAGGAAGACTGAAATAACAATTTAAACTTTTTCATTTTAAATCATGTTTGAATTGTACAATCAATCTTAACAAAAAGAATTTTAACTCATTCAATTATATTGATTTTAAAAGGACAAGGAGACCGTTATTATATATTCTCACGAAAAAGGTTTGATATTCATTTTTTTCTATTATGTTCACTTTCTTAAATATCGATCTGAACCTGAAAGAGATATGACTTTTACAATTCGATTTGAAACTTCATTTTAGTAACAGCATCAACTCGACTAAGATGGATATCGAAAGCTTTGAACTTCTGAAAGCAATTGAAAGAAAGAAGGAAAAAAATCCTAACTCATCCTGACGGAAGGACAATTTTCTTCCATTTTGTAGACTTACTCAAAAGATGACCTGAAAATCTATTGCAGCAGAATCATCATCTATAAAATAGCGTAATCACGTTCTTTGGTGTTTATTTTTTTCTTTAATTTGTAGGCTAATTCAAAAGACGTTTAGAATTTGTTTTGCAGTAAAATTATTTGCCCCCGTAAGATATTGCTATCCCGTTCTTCGATTTCTTTCTAATAACCTTTATGAATTTGAATGCAGTATCATCATCAGCTCCAGCAAGATAGTACCATCATGTTTTTAAGGTTCTTTCTATATTGACTACAGCCAAAGTAGATAATATAGAAAGAAACTGAAAAACATGATGATACATACAGCTGCTGCCGGGAGTACTTGATATACCCAATTTCAAATATTCCCTATAGCCAGAAGAACAGAAAAGACATCTCGTTAGAATGTAAAGTTTCAGATGAGCCTTTCAGCAAAGTTTCAAAATATGATTACATTTCAAAAAATAGTTAGCATTATCATAAAGACAGTAATTTAAAAACGTTATTATTGATAAAAAATAAATAAACTTTGTAAAATCACACAATAGCCAGAAGAGAGTAAAGCAGCTTCAAATTTAGTTTTTTAAAAAAGTATCACATAAGTATAATTAATATCTATAGCACCACACTGAATCTGAAATTGATTCCTTTTCATTTGTATAAAAATCAGCAACTTATTTTTCCCTGAGAATTGTCCGATTTTCTCTTCAAAATGACAGAATTGATGAGATCTCCTTTATAAATGGAAAAAAACTTAAATTTCCCAATACGATTTTCTATCATGTGATTGAAAAAAAATTTAAAAGGAAAAACTAATGACGAAACTAAAAAAAATTCAATTTATTCAACAAAACGTACATAAATTCTTGTAGCAATGTTTTTAATTTTAAATTGACGGTTATTAAGTAAAATTAAGCCGGCTATATTGCAAAAGCCATTTCCAATAAAAAAACTTTTAAGTTTAATTGCATGCGAGAAATGTAAGAATCAGTTGTAAACGTTAAATGTGTTTCGAGGAAAATGATAGTTGTAAATCTAAACGTAAACACAGCAGATTCGTATCTTATGTTTTATGCTCTATAAAACTTGTCCTTCTTTTATTGGTTTTTGTTTTACACTTTAAATGTTCCTTACTTCTTTAAAGCAAAGTAATGTTATCAGTTGCTTATCACAACATGTATGAAAGCGAATGCGCAAAACTACTTCGAAACACTTTCAATTCGGTCAACAAAGTTATTACAAATAACAGTCTACTTTTGTTATTATTAAAAGTCTTCAGCTCTGCTCTTCGAAAGCAAGTAAGTAAAAAATAATTTTTTATTGACTTTGATGTTTTTATTTTATAAAGTTCTCATGCATGATGTTCAAAAATTTATTCGTCATATTAGAATTTCCAGTTCTCTTCAAAGTCATCATTTGTAGCAGTTCTTAAATAGTCTGATTTATCTAATAGCTTTTCCATTCAAAAGATTGTTGGTTGCTTTTTCTTACACAAATTCCTCACGCTATCTTTTGTGCAATTTTTCATATGTCTGAGTCAAAAGTAAATGATTTTTTTTCTAAGTTTCTATCAGCAATCCTTTGTTAAAGTTTTTCCTTTTAAAGGAACAATTAACTTGGAAGCTACATTCCAAGCAGAAAAATGATTTTTTCCCCAAGGAAAGAAAAACGAATGATTCTTTTCTAACAACATTATAAATAAAAATATATATGGATTCAGATGGTACAAACAAAATAAATGGAGTATATTTTCCATGTTAGAGAATGGAAACATGCACATCTCAACAAATATAAGAATGAAATAAAGAATTTGAAACTAATCATAAAAAATATATTTATATTTTAATATCATTTGCAAAATTTGCCATTCAACAGCGAGTGTAATCTGCAGTATAAAGTTATAAAAAGGAATTAGTTAAAGCGTCATGTAAACCTATAAGTGTCTTCAAAATAAATATATAGTGCATTGATACTACATGTGAAACTCTTGCCCCTGAGATTGTATATCTGTGGCTTAAGTTAAAAATATCTGACTAAACATATTTATTAATAACAAGATAAAACATTCACCAGTGGCAGTCATCTTGCATTTCTGCGATGATTTTGACTTTAAGCATCAGCTTTATTTTGTTTTATTTAATTTGTCCCCTGTTTCATAGCTACACCATGCCTATTTTGGGGCTGACCTCAACATTTTGATTTATGATTTCAAGACCAGGAGACCAGGGATGTAGTGGAGCTGAAACTCACCAGAGCTCCGCCGTTCCGACACTGCTTTTTTACGAAAAATAAATAAGAAAACATTGTGAAAACGTCCTTAAAACAGCCCAATTTTTGTCACCCAGGATAGAGCGTTCCGGCATTGCTTTTAGAGCATCTCGGAAGTGCTTCTTTTGCAGATACACCACTGACGAGGACAAAATCTGAGCTTGCCCCTTCTGTCCATATTTGCCTGCCACATAGGGGGAATGCCAGAACATTGATACACTTTTTTTTGGGAAGCTAAAAAATTATTTTACTAACGATAATGATTAGAACTAATACACTATATATATAGCAGCTCGCTATGATATTTTTCAATTTATTATGGTTTTTTTCTATTTTTTGCCATTGTGTCTTGGTTGTGAGTTTTTGTCTTGTGTTTCTTGTCTGTTTATATATATATATATATATATATATATATATATATATATATATATATATATATATATATATATATATAAACAGATATATATCAAATATATATATATATCAAATATATATATTTGATATATAATATATATATTTGATATATATCAAATATATATATATCAAAAAAAACTTAGAAACACAAAACAAAAACTCAAAAACAATCAAGACACAACGGCAAAAAATAGATAAAAACCAATATATATATATATATATATATATATATGATATTTTAACTTTCCTAAATAATCTTAACGACACCTCATTTTAAATACTTCTACTTTCATCATAATTAACGCACTACAACTTTCTTTTCAAGTCACGAGTTTCTAAAAGGGAAATTCCCTTTTCTGGGTACTTAAGCGTTCTGCTCATTCATATCTGCTCTTTTTCATGCCAGCATGTAAGCTTTCAACAACAACCCGCCTCTCAGGCGTAACCTTCTGAATACTGGTCATGGAGCTACGTAAAAATTGAATACTTTATCTATGAAGAAATAACGTAATATCCTAAATGCCTGAAATAAAAGAAGATTAAGCCATATATTGTCTCTTCCATGATCAAAATGGACTACATTTCACCTTTTTAAAGCCTGATCTTATATATATATATATATGTGTGTGTGTGTGTGTGTGTGTGTGTGTGTAAAAATACTTTGGAGGGAGGGGATATGAGCCTCGAAGCCGTTTATGGAAATTTTAATTAATTAAAACTTAAGGGAAATTTTCGCGTTCTTCCTTGATGAATTACGAAAATGATATAGCACAAAAATAATTTTCACACCATCTGAATATGCAAAAAATTATCTTTTCGATGATATTAATTAGGTTTCCGTACAATATTTTTCTCCAATTTTAATAAATTCGTAAAAAATATTTTTAACTTAATTTACAACAATACTTTTCATTTTTGAAATGAAATTCAAACCATTTTCATGGTTTAAACAAATACTTAATTCAGTGTTTCTCTTAGATAGTTTATTTTTATGTTTTTTCCATTTCTGGAGACGATTTTGCAAAGTAGTTGCTGTTAAGGCGCATTGATACACACAGAAGATGCATATCAATGTGCCCCGGAACAATTATATCATTCTGGCTCAAGAGACTTTTTTACTTAAAACAAATGATGACGCAAGATAAACGTTACAAAACCCCTCAAAACTTATCTTTGGAATAGATTTCATTGCAGGAGTAATAATCTCTCACCTTGCTTCAAATTATATCACACAAAAACAGAAATCTAATAAGCAAGAAAATGCTTGCAAGTGTGAAATTGCAAATAAATTCTTATTTTCCAAATTGATTTCTTTACCTATCACTGTAAAGCCGTCTTCTTATGTAGCACATGGCTGTGTCAAAATTGTCGGTTTTAAGTGGGAAAAAAAAGTCTCTTAAAATCGCCGTATAAAAATTAACCCAAATACTAAAATTTCATAGTTGTAGACATTTTAGTTGTAGATAATGTCTTCTGAGGCTAAACTGCATAGCCTTATTAGCACAGAAATATCGTCAAGCGTCTGTAATATGCCCAGGAAAATTTATATGCTGCAGATTAAATTTATTTATCAGATTCATCAATTTTGTTTAAAAACGGATTAGAGTTACAATTTTATTGATCTAAAGCATTTTTCTCATCCTTCAGAAGTACTTTCGTTGTTTCAAGTAGCATTATTTGATATTGTTAGAAAAAATTAAGTTTTAAATTTAACGAAAGTATTTTTTCAGAAGTTGCAAAGTTAGCTAATTTTAAGATTCTTCACTATTATATTATGACAATTTTGCTGTCATTTTCCATTAAAAGATGTTCTCCGCCAATTCCATTATAATTCGCGCTGATTGTTCTTTGCATGTCCACATACAACATTCCACAATATTCTCGAGTTATATTGGCCAATGACCTGGTTCTGGAGTCGAAACCGTTATTGTGCCATTTAATTTCAGCCTCCCCGTCACCCTATATCTTCAGTCGTTTCCTAAACCAGTTTATTTAACCCTTAAAGGCCCAGTTCTTTAAGTGAATGGTGTTTGAATCTAAAAGTTGTTGCATGCAGACAGAGATCCTACAAAGTATTTAAACCCTAAATGGCCAGTGTTGCCTTTAAGCAACATACCCAATCTTGTCTTGTAAAATATTGAGATATTGAAGCTCTAATACTTGTTGTTGCCAATAGGATACATGCTGAAATTTTTATTAAATCATTTTTCAACATATACATGGCTGCCTGATAAAAAATGAAAAAAAATTAACGTTTCTCACTTGAAGCTGCATCTTTTCACCTTTGTTTGTACGCTTGAGAATACCATATTTTATTCTACAATATTGAAGGAAATTCTTTTTCGTATTATTATTTATTATAATTCATCTGTGTTTATTCTGAAATAAAGCCCAGTTTTATCAGTTGGTAACAAAAGTGTTTTTCAGCGAGAAACCAATCTTAAAACAAAATAGGAATTTAAAAATATTTTTCCCATGTTTTATTCAAGAAAAATATGGGGAAAATATTTCAGTTTTTAAAAAATCGGTAAGGATTAAAATTTTAAAAAAATCGCAAATTTCTTAATGTCAAAAAATAAAGAAATTTTCTCCGTAGGTAGAAGAAAACCTGAATAGAGAGTTACAAAATTGGTGTTTATCTATTATAAATCGATTGCCGATTACAGACTTAATTTTCTTGGAAGAAACATCACCACATATTCTCGCAAATACAAAAATTTAGGAAAAATCTATTCTTTCCCTTCACACTGAGAAAAATATTTTTAGTAAAGCAATATGCATTTATATGCTAAAATAATTTGAAAATTAAAAGTTTATTATTAACTTATAATTATATTTATTCCATTAAGAAAAATAATAAGTTAATTATACTCTCCTTACTTTCTTACTTGCAAGTTCGTCAATATGCTACATAAGAAAATTTCTGATGACAAATCTTCCTCTATCGCAATTAAGCTTTAATTACTCACTCTGTCTTGACATATCGACGACCACAAATAAAATTTTACTATTTTTTATTTAGGAACACTTTCGCCTGTTGCGCTGAGAATAGCAGGTTTAAATGTATTCTTAACTCTTTAATCCCGAGGAGACTTTTTTCTTCTAGTCCCTTTAAAACCAGGCCTGTTTGGGAAGATACGGCATGAATTGGACTCTCCCAACCTGGGTGGTCATTAAACCCCACCCCCTGCTATAACCTTCCCTTAAGGCCCAAGGAAATGAGCTGTGATTGGCAAGAATAATTGGACACCTTATTGCGCTTATCTCCTAAGCTATCTCAAAACCTCACCTCCCTCAAAAGGAGCCAACCGCCTCAGACCGGCCTTCGTCGTTGTTAAAAGGAAATTGCTACACCGCCTCGCTCGGTGTGAGAGGGTTAAGGTCGCAGAAAATTTGGAAAATGATGAAATTAAATTACTTCAATAAATCACAAACTTTTTAAAGCATCAGTAATATCATTATTAATGATTTTATACATCATTAATTCGTTATCCAAGTCATCACCGTGAACATCTTTAGGTACTGAATCGCTATGAAAAATGTGTAATTTGATATCAACTTTGGGCAAGATTTTTGTAAAGTCATCTTCGGACATATCCTGAATTTAGTCAGAAATTTGAACATTCGTTTCAGGAGTTAAACTTTTCTTGAATGGACTTCAAAGCAGTATCCACAATAGTTAAGTGAAATTCAACTCTAAATAATAATTTGGGATCTCTTCGGCCTGCTCATCAATGCATTCATAATTCAAAAGACGAACTTTCTTTTAGTGTTTTCTACAAGGAAACTCTATGTCAAAATCAAGGTGAGTCGCCAATGCTCCGGCATCTTTAATATATTTGTTAAAGACCGTATCAGATCTAGATGAATTTAGGAAATTGATAATTGAATTGAGTAGCTTGACAGATTCAATAAGGACAGTGACGGCGACTATAATATATATATATATATATATATATATATATATATATATATATATATA
>BGPR01000010.1:161614-209773 GCA_013235015.1 Araneus ventricosus
ATATATATATATATATATATATATATATATATATATATATATATATACATATATATATATACACATATATATATATATATATACACATATATATATATACACACACACATATATATATACATACATACATATTTATATATATATATATAGAGAGAGAGAGAGAGACAGTTGTTTTTATCTATTTTTGGCCATTGTGTCTTGATTGTTTTTGAGTTTTTGTCTTGTGTTTCGAAGTTTGTTTTGATATATATATATATAAACAAACAAAAGACAAAAACTCAAAAACAACCAAGACACAATGGCCAAAAATAGACAAAAACCATAATAAATTGAAAAATATTATAACGAGCCGCTATATATATATAGTGTATTAGTTCTAATCATTATCGTTAGTAAAATAATTTTTTAGCTTTCCAAAAAATGTGTATCAATGTCCCCGCATTCCCCCTAAGTGGCAGGCAAATATGGACAGAAGGGGCAAGCTCAGGTATTGTCCTCGCCAGTGGTGTATCTGCAAAAGAAGCACTTCCGAGATGCTCTAAAAGCAGTGCCGGAACGCTTTATACTGGGTGACAAAAATTGAGCTGTTTTAAGGACGTTTTCACAATGTTTTCTTATTTATTTTTCGTAAAAAAGCAGTGCTGGAACGGTGGAGTTCTGGTGCGTTTCAGCTCCACTATACCCCTGGTCTCCTGGTCTTCAAATCATAAATCAAAATGTTGAGGTCAGCCCCAAAATAGGCATGGTGTAGCTATGAAACAGGGCGTTAATTAAATAAAACAAAATAAAGCTGATGCTTAAAGTCAAAATCATCGCAGAAATGCAGGATGACTGCCATTGGTGAATGTTTTCTCTTGTTATTAATAAATATGTTTAGTCAGATATTTTTAACTTAAGCCACAGATATACATTCTGAGGGGCAAGAGTTTCACATGAAGTATCAATGCACTATATATTTATTTTGAAGACACATATAAGTTTATATGACTCTTGACTAATTCCTTTTTATAACTTTATACTGCAGATTACACTCGCTGGTGAATGGCAAATTTTGCGAATGATATTAAAATATAAATATATTTTTTATGATTAGTTTCAAATTCTTTATTTCATTCTTATATTTGTTGAGATGTGCATGTTTCCATGCTCTAACATGGAAAAGATACTCCATTTATTTTGTTTGCACCATCTGAATCCGTATATGTTTTTATGTATATTGTTGTTAGAAAAGAATCATTCGTTTTTCTCTCCTTGGGGAAAAAAATCATTTTTCTGCTTGGAATGTAGCTTTCAAGTTAATTGTTCCTTTAAAAGGAAAAACTTTAACAAAGGATTGCTGATAGAAACTTAGAAAAAAAATCATTTACTTTTGACTCAGACATATGAAAAATTGCACAAAAGATAGCGTGAGGAATTTGTGTAAGAAAAAGCAACCAACAATCTTTTGAATGGAAAAGCTATAAGATAAATCAGACTATTTAAGAACTGCTACAAATGATGACTTTGAAGAGAACTGGAAATTCTAATATGACGAATAATTTTTTGAACATCATGCATGAGAACTTTATAAAATAAAAACATCAAAGTCAATAAAAAATTATTTTTTACTTACTTGCTTTCGAAGAGCAGAGCTGAAGACTTTTAATAATAACAGAAGTAGACTGTTATTTGTAATAACTTTGTTGACCGAATTGAAAGTGTTTCGAAGTAGTTTTGTGCATTCGCTTTCATACATGTTATGATAAGCAATTGATAACATTACTTTACTTTAAAGAAGTAAGGAACATTTAAAGTGTAAAACAAAAACCAATAAAAGAAGGACAAGTTTTATAGAGCATAAAACATAAGATACGAATCTGCTGTGTTTACGTTTAGATTTACAACTATCATTTTCCTCGAAACACATTTAACGTTTACAACTGTTTCTTACATTTCTCGCATGCAATTAAACTTAAAAGTTTTTTTATTGGAAATGGCTTTTGCAATATAGCTGGCTTAATTTTACTTAATAACCGTCAATTTAAAATTAAAAACATTGTTACAAGAATTTATGTAAGTTTTGTTGAATAAATTGAATTTTTTTTTAGTTTCGTCATTAGTTTTTCCTTTTAACCCTTTATAGGACATAACTCCCGGGCATCTCGAAATAATTTTTTTGGGGGTTATATTATGTTAAACTGATGTTGTAAATACAAAAACATCACACGTTTGCTGATTTAACAAATAATTTATGAAATAGGGGGTGGTAAATATACTTACCAGAGATCATTCAGGGGAAACTGAAAGTGGTAAGCATACATACCACTGAGCATTAAGGGTAAAAATATCTTAGAATGTTCACTGGTAAGTATATTTATCACTTAATTTAGGTAATTCAAAACATTTTTCTGTAAATTTGTCAGTAAAAACCCATGTAATTTATTCGAATTGAAATTAAATAATTAATTAAATTAAATTTTGAAGTTCATTTTGTATCTGATGGGACGGCTAGGAGGAGCGCTACATTGCATAAAAATAAAACTGTTGCAATCTAACACAATTTTACTAATAATATCTTAACCACATTTTGTGCTGATAAAGAAACTAAAAACTCATAAACTAGGGAATTCAAATAATGAACACACCAAAATTTAAATCAAAATATGCATAAGATCATTAACAGGAAGATCTCGAATTTATAGAAACTCCTCTTGCATCAACAGTTTTTGTTGAATTTTAAAAATGAAAGTTGAATTTAAATTGAATAAATTCAGTAACAAATGCTGATATTTAAATATAAGAATGTGTTAGATATAAAGAACGATACGAAGTGTTAGATATAAAGAATACGACTTCGTTTTACTTCTCAAAAATTTCCGTGAGTTGAAATTTAATGACATATGCTGTAACATGATTTCCTTATGAAAACACTCAAGCCGTGAATGGGCATTGGTAAGCATACTTACCACTTTTGAATTTAATTACGATTAAACTATAAAATTAATGTTTATCTAGGTTATTATTTTAGCTCAATGGTATGTTAAGCATCCAATTAAACTATTTATCATTTAACAATAATGTTTCGAGACATTAGAAAAAATCTTTCGTAGGTGGTAACTATTTATACCAGAGAACTATAAAGGGTTAAATTTTTTTCAAATCACATGATAGAAAATCGCATTGGGAAATTTAAGTCTTTTTCCATTTATAAAGCAGATCTCATCAATTCTGTCATTTTGAAGAGAAAATCGGACAATTCTCAGGAAAAAATAAGTTGCTGATTTTTATACAAATGAAAAGGAATCAATTTCAGGTTCAGTGTGGTGCTATAGATATTAATTATACTTAATCGTGGGATATGCGATACTTTTTTAAAAAAACTAAATTTGAAGCTGCTTTACTCTCTTCCGGCTATTGTGTGATTTTACACAGTTGAAGTTTATTTATTTTTATCAATAATAACGTTTTTAAAGTACTGTCTTTATGATAATGCTAACTATTTTTTGAAATGAAATCATATTTTGAAACTTTGCTGAAAGGCTCATCTGAAACTTTACATTCTAACGAGATGTCTTTTCTGTTCTTCTGGCTATAGGGAGTACTTGAAATTGGGTATATATCAAGTACTCCCGGCAGCAGCTGTATCATCATGTTTTTCAGTTTCTTTCTATATTATCTACTTTGGCTGTAGTCAATATAGAAAGAACCTTAAAAACATGATGGTACTATCTTGCTGGAGCTGATGATGATACTGCACTCAAATTCATAAAGGTTATTAGAAAGAAATCGAAGAACGGGATAGCAATATCTTACGGGGGCAAATAATTTTACTGCAAAACAAATTCTAAACGTCTTTTGAATTATCCTACAAATTAAAGAAAAAAATAAATACCAAAGAACGTGATTACGCTATTTTATAGATGATGATTCTACTGCAATAGATTTTCAGATCATCTTTTGAGTAAGTCTACAAAATGGAAGAAAATTGTCCTTCCGTCAGGATGAGTTAGGATTTTTTTCCTTCTTTCTTTCAATTGCTTTCAGAAGTTCAAAGCTTTCGATATCCATCTTAGTCGAGTTGATGCTGTTACTAAAATGAAGTTTCAAATAGAATTGTAAAAGTCATATCTCTTTCAGGTTCAGATCGATATTTAAGAAAGTGAACATAATAGAAAAAAAAGAATATCAAACCTTTTTCATAAGAATATATAATAACGGTCTCCTTGTCCTTTTAAAATCAATATAATTGAATGAGTTAAAATTCCTTTTGTTAAGATTGATTGTACAGTTCAAACATGATTTAAAATGAAAAAGTTTAAATTGTTATTTCAGTCTTCCTGATAAAGAATAGGTGTTGAAAGTCTTTTTCTATATAATAAGTACAATGGTTCATCCATTTTATTGAAGCTGTTGTTGGTGAAGCTGGAAATTTCTTCTTCTGATTAAATAGGTAAAAATAGTCGCTTTTTATAAATGCAGCACTCCAAATCATTCCCTTTTCTTTTTACAGGAATTGATGCTTCTATTGTTCTGAAATTTCGATTCATTTTTTTAAAAATTCATCCCCAAACCAAAAGGAACGAGAACAAAACTCTGATGTCAAATGAATAGGTGATGAACATTATTTATTTTTGACGATCGCAGTTATCTGACGCATTGTACGTAAGCAAGTCAAAAATAATTCTTGATCGTATTCTTTTCCTTGAAATGATACAAAAATTAGATAGAAATTCGAATCTTTTATTCGAAACATCGTAGAATGATAATGTTTTGGTCTTCTCTCTATATTAACTTTAAAAATTTCTTTGGTCTGCCTCTATATTATTTATAATAATTTACTCTTAATTATTATAACTATAACATGCACAAATATCTGAAAAATCTGTATTTAATTTCGTCGCAATGCGCGTGAGTGAAAAAGATCGTCAATTAAAACAATGAAAAATGTTGCTCCAAAATACACTTAGAAAATATTTTTAAAATTTATTTATTTTAGAGGAAAAATTGTATGGTAGCATTTAAAAACTATTTTTTTAAATTTTAGAGTGGTATAAAATTAAATTTGGCAATAATATGTTTTGAAGTCATTGAGGAAAAAAGTTAACCATTCGATTAATTAAAAATATCTTTAAAATTTTGAAACACCTCTTCTCTTGAGTATTTACTACCCAAAAAGTCACTACCTGCCAAATTTGGTAGCCCTAGGTCCAACGGTTTGTCCTATAGAGCATTTTGAACGATTTATTGCATCATACATTTCGCAATTTGCAGATGGTAACCAGCCTATTAACATTATCATGTTAAAAAATATTGAGAATAAAATCATCAAAGCATGATTGAGATACAATGGCAAAATACATTTTAATGCGATGGTCAATTCTCATAGGGTTTATTAAAAAAATTAAAGAATCTACGCATTCATTTGGCAACAGGACAAATTCTCATTCGTCTATCTGGTTGCGCTACACTATAATAACCTGCGTCTTCAGATTTCCGCTCTTGTCGCAGAATATTCGTTCCGGCAAAATATTGAATGTGAGTCAATCTATATCCAGATAAAGCTGCCTGTAACTTTTTGTCGTTTCCTCGTTTGAAATGGGAACTATGGGTTAGAGATTTGACACATAAATTGCTGTTCTAAAGAAAGTAGAGGCAGTTTTGCAGAAGATCCAAAAAGCTGGGTTCTAGCATGTGTACCACAACTGACACCTGGATCAAGTGCATATAACTTGAAGTGGATTTCTGCGAAAACAATTACATCGAGTGGAAAACTATGTAGAGTGTTTTAGGAGTTACGCCACTCCTGCCCACATTTTGCGGGAAAAATTTAATTTTTATTTGCTTTTAACTTAGAAAATACATCAATAAAATATAAATAATAAACGTCTGGTGTGTTTTTATCGTCTTAATCGGAAGAATCATGAATACTGACTGTCCTGGTCTTATGCCACTTGGAGTACCCTGTTTTAACCCAAGTGCAGAGGTTGTAAAAACAACATAGAACCGCGCAATTATTGGAGTAAATCCTTATTGTTTGATAGGGAATGAGTCCTTAGTAAACGTATAATAAGCTGGACTAAATAAAGTTTTTATAACTGTAATTATTTTTAAGTATGGACAGTTTAAAACCAAACGAACATTAGAGAGTTGACGTCTTCAATCAAATAAACCTTCACGGATGCAGTGCATTCAACAGCTACAACACGCCACTGTGACTGTTCCTTTTTCTTGACTAGTAGAGTGTAATTAAGTAGTCTGCTAGATAGGATAAATCATAGCGCCAGTATCAAGGGTACCCGGTTTATCCCACTCTACCCTACACACATATTTTTTTAAATAAAGATATATTTCTATAAAGGTGTTATTTTCTTTTCGTGTAGTCCTCAGAAAATTAGAATCTGTGCGTTAGGTCCTTGTTAGCATTTGAGTTAGACATTCTTCATTTAGTGTATCTAAATATATCTAGTTCTAAAAATATTTTCAAAGTAATTCCGTCTATTTATCAGCGTAGGATGTGCTCGTGTTTTATTTGCTTTCAGTATATATGCGGGTAGCATTAACTTTGAAAGACAGTAACAGCACTCGATTCGGGCAATCTCAATTTCGCTTTGTTGACATTCCCATTAGCAACGCTCTACTGTAAAACCATTCGAGATATCAAAGCACATATCGATTAATCCTTCCGCTCATTGGCAATGCGAAACAAAAGCGATTTTCCCCAGCTGACATTTAAAACTTGAGACAACACTCTCGATTGGCCCGCACAGATGTCGCTGGCGTCGCAGCGATGGGCGATTCACTTCGTTCGAAAGGGGGACACCTATCCAACCCAAGTCTTCGACCAAACGATCTCTGCTACGAAACGTTCCTTCCAGGTGAGGTTTCTACCCCAGCGAATGGGAAAATATTTGCCTCCTCAGACCAACTTCTAGATCTGGCAAACGATAACTTCGCTTGGTGAGTAAATTTTGGAACTTTCACTTTTTTATGGCAAAATTTAGGGTTGAATGTTGAGTTAAAAAGTGATTTGGTGGAGGACTAGTTTTGCAATTTCGCGCCGGTCGGTTCTAGTGTTTCATTTCTTAAAGAAAATCAATAAATTTTCGCCGCTACTGGGGAACTGGAGAAGTATGAATGGGATGAACAAAGTTAGCGGTGTGTGTATGAGTGGGACTGCATGTGCAACTTTGATATGCTATTCCTAAAACCATTTCTGGGCAATTCTACATTTTCTTACTCAGTGCTCATTGCACAGTACTTCAATCAAAATAATATGTTTATTGATGCTGACATCGAAGCATAACTTAGATTTATCTATTAAGTTTTATATATTTATTGCCTTAATTTCATGAAATTTCTTGTGTAACCGTAATTGAGAAATATTTCTATTGTACTTCATAAGACATTGCATAATTTTTCAGTTCTTGAAACTTGAATGATATATTTATAAACTTTTTTACTGTCACTAATTCTAGTAACTAGTTTGTTTATAATGACGTGTGGAACTGACTAATGTTTTTAAAATTATGCTCGGAGATTGGTAAAACTACATTGGTAAAAGAATTTTCCAATGAAAAAATTTCAAATGCACCTGACTTTAAAATATTTTGAGAAAGGGAGGTTGTGTAAGATAAAACAAAATTCATCATATACAGGACAGAAATAAAGCTAAATGTTACGAAAGTGCTTTACTTTCTGCTTAAATTTTCTTTCACTTTTGTTGAAAAATGAGTTTACCGTCTCCCATCACTGAATGCAGTAGCTTTATTATTTGTTTTAATCAGTTATTCTTATAGAGAAAAAATCTCAGGAAATGTTTGTTTTTTTCATTGATTCATTGTACATCGATTAAATATTGCATTATATGTATATGTAAGAGTTTATGTGTATATTCAGAAAATTTAGGAAACATATTTGGTTTGAAAAATGTCTTAAGTAAAATATTTTTTAGCAATTATGAATAACATTAAAATTTGTTTCATAAATGTTTTTTCACACTGAAACTATTTACACATTTAATTTCAGATTTTATATTAAAAAAAATTATCTAGAAGCAAAAAGTTGCACTAAAGAGCATAAATTTAAAATATGAAATTAGCCATATTTACAGCTAACGAATGAACCAAAACATTCCTTAGTGGTGTGATGACTTGTACAACAAAAAGAAAGGTTTAAGGCTTTACTTTCGTTTCAAATAATGCAACGAATTCTTTAGCATAATTATTATAGACATCTACTATAAGCACTAATTTTTCAATTATCTGATGTTTAATTTTATATGTATCAAATTTGTAATAAGATATTTTTAAACATTTATAACCATATTAATGGCCTTTATTAAATTTTCCTATCATTAAATATATTATTTCAAATAATCTATTAATAGAAATGCAGGTAATTAATATTGATGGCGTCCATTAACTTTATATTCACATTCTCTTATTGACATGCATATTTTTGTACTGAAATAAAAATAAGAAAAGTATTTACTTTACTGAATTATTTCTTCCATATTAAGAGTCGGAAGTTTGAAAAAATATTTTCGAATTGCAATTAAATGAAATGAATCTGGTATAATAAGAACTCCATGGTCAAATAATGAAAACAAGCAATGTAAATACAAATAATCAATTAATTGATCGTAAAATCACGAAAGGAAATAAATATTTCTTTTATAGCTTCTGATCTTCATCAGCTTATTAAAAAATTGACTTTTCTTTGAAAGGAAGCACTAAACCAATCACACTCACCAACAATAAAATTATCATCATAAAAGTAATACTCATCGTCAATGAAACGCAGAATGACTCATTGATGGATTTAAGTATTTTTCAGAACTTGTCATTCATTTTACGCCGTTACCAAATATGTAAACTATTTAAGTGTACAAAACGTTATTCTTTGTTAAAAAAAATAAGCAAACAACAATGATAAATTCTACTTTTTCAGTATGTCAATACAGAAAAAGAAAATGTGTACAGTTTAATAGTACGAATACAATATTCATGTAAAACAGTGTTTCATATTATTTTAAAAGTAAGGTTTGTTATCTAAAAGTGGCTATACCTTATTCCTGTTCCACATGGGTATTTGATTGTAGGTTCGATATATTTAAAATTTTATGTGTGCATAATCTTTGTAAAATGCGAAAAATACTTTTTTCAGTGTGCTCTGACAAGCCGCTCTTTCGACTGTAAACAGCATCTCTTTTCCCGGATAAAATTTGTGATTTTAATTCAGGCTTGTTTTGCTTCATTTTTGACGCCTGCGCCTTGGAAAAGATACATTTTTCTTAATCTGACACTTTTAACTTGGTAAAATCTGATATAAGAAAACGCGAGGGCTCTGCTCTCGTACTCTTTACACTGGTGTGCAAAAATTAAAGACAATTTCGTAAAATGCGAAAAAATTACAATTAATACGAAAACTAAGGTTCGAAATCAGTTCTGGAGAATAGTGTGACATTCAATCGAGTATCATACACATTTTGCAGTGAAGATCCGGTCACGAGGGCAATTAGGGAGCAACTAGAAAAGGATGAAAAGGAAAAGGCAGTTTGACTAACATTGTTCACAGAAAGCCGATGACGAGATGTAACTTTTATCAATAGTTATATTTGATGTGCATTATATTTACATGCATTTTCGTGAACACAGCACAAACCTTTGGGAAGATATAAAGGTTTCTTTAAAAAATCCCAAAATTTTCCGCATGTTTTTTGCTGATAACATGCAGACTTTTCATTCAAATTATACGAAATTTGCAGAACACTCGATAATATGGTGCAGAAGTATTGCATTAAAATTTTATGTAAAAACGTTGAATATTAGAGGAAATATGAGTGCTTTTACTAAATACTTTTTATTGCGCATGTGCGAGACGCAGATGAATTTTTCTTTCACCTCTTCAAAGCCAGATATACAGAGCAACTTATAAAATATTTTCATATGAATCCCGTAAACATTCAGGCGGATATCGGCATTTCATTGAAGTGAATTTAAATTTCTCTTTAAGAGAAGCTAAGTGATGAGGGGTATTGCACAAATTGATACTTTCGAAACTTGAATCTTCGAACAATAGCATTGAATTTTAGGAAAGTTGAATATCCTGAATACCATGTACACTTATAAATTAAATGCATTATTTAAATTACATTTCTTCGAATGGCACTCAAAAATTCAATTTAAAAAAATATCAGTTTGTGCAAGAACCCTCATCACTTAGCTTCCCTTAAAGAGAAATTTAAATTCATTTCACTGAAATGCCGATATCCGCCTGAATGTTTACGGGATTCATCTGGAATTTTTTTTATAAGTTGCTAGATATATCTGGCTTAGAAGTCATGAAAGAAAAATTCCACTGCGTCTCGCACATGCGCAGTAAAAATTATTTGGTACAGGCACTCATATTTACTCTAATTTTCAACATTTTTACTTCACATTTTAATAAGATATTTCTGCAACATATTTTCGAGTGTTCTGCCAATTTCGTATAATTTGAATGAAAACTCTGCATGTTATAAGCAAAAAACATGCGGGAAAATTCCGCATTTTTAAAAAGAAACCTTTATATCTTCCCGAATATTTGTGCTGTGTTTACGAAAATGCATGTAAATATAATACACATCAAATATAACCATTGATGAAAGTTACATCTCATCATCAGCTTTCTGTGAAACAATATGGCTTGAAAACTCCCTTTTCGTCTTCATCCCTTTCTGGTGGACCCCTAATTGCCCTCGTGACCGAATCTTCTCTGTAAAATGTGTTTGATACTCGATTGAATGTCACTCGATTCTCCAGAACTGATTTCGATCCCTAGTTGTCGTATTAATTGCAAATTTCTCGCATTTTAAGGAATGGTCCTTAATTTTTGCACACCAGTGTAGTATAACTCAACCAGTGGTGTAAGGTGGCAAGACTGGCAAAATTCCACTGGTCCGAGGTCTTAGGGTCCCCTACCCAAGATATTACAATTACAAAGTACACAGACGCTGCTATTGTTCTACTCTTCAGAACTGGATTATATAAAATAGAGTAAATGTGAATAGTAAATTATTTCCTTACACCTTTTAAATTGTAAGATCCTTTAAATTCAACTACCAAAAATACAAAGAGTGATTAAGCACTTCAAAGATTGGTGTGCTTTTATAATTAGTAATACTGATGAGCACAATTTTCTAAGAATCTCCCCCTAAACAATTGTCAGTACCCCATACTGTCAACTCTCTGACGTCAACAATATGCAGTGTTTTGTGTTAGTTTCTCCGTATAGTGAGCAGAATAGATATTTCATTTTGAAACAATACCCGTTTACCGATTTCGTACAAAATTTGATAGAATTTTATTGTAAAGTCTATATCAAAATTTTGTCTAACGCGTTTCATCTTTAGAGTTATCATGTAGGTACACAAAGACAGATAGTCTTACTGTTTAGAATAAATATAAATACTAATAAAGGGAATTTTTAATTGTGGAAGTGTTAAAATTACAAAAATAATAGCAAACAACTATAGGAAGTAAGAATCTGGTGGATGATTTTATCAGAGGCCATTCATTCATGCAGATTCAAAACTAGAATAGGCTTTCTGTAGAGGAAAAAGACTTTAAGGTCTGAATTTAACATTAATGTCCTCTAAGGCCTGAACCCATTCCGGAATATATTGGAAAAAAAACATTTACTCACAAAGAAATTAAAAACAATTAGATATTCAATCCTTATTTTTTGTCTTTAAAAATTTAATCCTTACTGTTCAGACATTTTATCCAAAAATTTTATATAGTTTTGGTGTAAATATCACATACCGAATTTCATCAATCTATAGTGCTCCATTTTTGAGTTTTCGTATTCACTCGCGCATAGATGGACAACAGATGTGATTAAACAAAACTCGGCTTCGGAAGGTCTGAAACGTGCGGATCATTTAAAATCTCGAGGTTTAATATTTCGACGGTTGCAATGCATTCTCTTTGTGTACATCGTATAGGAGAAAAAAGACAGGCAAATGACTTTCAGGTTCATTTGAGGTTACAGTTTCCTGGAAAAAGTCCTTAAACCGATGAAGCTTGAAATGAAGAGGAACTAAATGAATTATTACTTTTAAAATGATATGTCAAATATCTTTATTGAAGAAGAATTCATTCGTCCGGTTTAAATGATTTTTGTTTCCTAAATTCAGTATGGTTATATCAGGAGTAATGATTCTGACCTGAATATTTGACACTAGGTGTAGATGAAACTGGATAGATTTAAACCAAACCAATTTTATCTGAAGTCTTGATTTCAAACTAAACTTGTACATCCTGGAAAGAGATCATTTTGCCGATGTAATTTTATCAAAACTAATTTATCTATGCAAAAATAAGCGTGAAAAGTCTGACTTATGGTAAACTTCGTATATACGTATTATTATTTTTATTCTACCCTTGAGATTTTTTTTAAAATTTATCACCATGTGTTTTTCTACGCATGCACATTTGTCTTAAAGCTTCGAGATAATACGACTACAGTTTTTGTTATATCCAAGTTTAATCTGAAATATTCCCTTTTCAAATAGTTTTTTTTCACTGAGATTGAACGTGCGAAATTTTCGTATAGGTTTTCTGGTGTAATTATATAACTCTTATAAAAGACATTCAATATGTTTAGTCGTAGATCCCTTTTCAAAATGAGTCGCTTTTTAAAAACTTTTGCAGCGATCACCTGGGTGAATTGCTACATTTTCATGTATTATGACTTTTTGCCGTCGATTCCCCATAATTTGTGGAAGTTAAAAAAAAAAACTTCTTTTCTTCGAGACTATTATACAGTTGTTATTATATATCAAATATTATTCCTTAAATCCTACTTATTTTAATAATAAAGCATATTTAGATTTTTTTTAAAAATTGAACTAAAATGAACTGGCAATATAATTAAAATCAAAATATTCCAACAGAAAAGATGTATATAACATGGTGGTACAAAGCTAGTTACATAAATTGTGGGTATGAAAAAATTTAACTTTTTATTTATTTTATTTTTGTTGAAAAATTTGAAAGGGGGAAAAATAGTTTTCTTTCAATTCTGGGTTGTTCTTAATGATGATAAATGGACGCAGAAATGTATTCCAACAGTTAGAAGATTCATGTTCTTGCTAAACAGTATTTGCTGCGAAAAAATTTATTCAGGAAAAAGAATATAGTGAAGCATATTTTAATGATATTAAATGTTTATGCTCTATAAGAAAGAATAAAAACATATTTAAAGTCTGTCCGCCACGAGAATTCTCACCCCCATATTCTATAGTTTACGGCGGTCGCTATAGAAACAGGTTATGGTAGGAAGAATCCATTTCTAGTAGGTAGAAGTTCATTCAAGTTCCGCCGCGAACTGGCACTAAGAATAAAAAAACTCCGGATTCCGTGGGATTCCTCCTATTCGAACTGGATCTTCCCTAGCATAACCAGTTGCTATAGCGACCGCCGTAAACTAGACAATTTGAAGGCGACAATTCTCGTGGCGGACAGACAGTATGTTAGTATGTTAATTCTCTTCATTCCCATTAAATTATTTTTATTTCAGGAAAGTGTTTGTGGATTTTATTCAACTAAGTATATAGAATACTTAATTTTGATGGATTCTAAGTAATGTTTGCATCCATTTATAGTATCTATTAATAACTTAATTGTAGTGCAAAAATTTAAAAATACGATGCATTTCTGACATTCGCAAGTCTGTTAATTGGCTAATGATTATTTTGAGCTCTTTTCAGATTTAGATAATATTTAATTAAGCGAAATTCAGCAATTTATGTTATATATGTTAACTTTCTAAAATAAATCACAACGAAAAATATGCATCAGGAGTTCAGATAATAATGCAAAAAAAGCACTGATATATTTATATTATTAATTTAATCATTTTTGCGAGTTTTTAAAATTTGTTAGATTACGATACGAAAAGTTAGCGAAGCTTCTACAAAAGTCAAACTAAACAGATAAAAGTAAATACACATTTGGTCTGGCAATTGCATCATTAATGAAATGCAAAACAAAGTAAAATGAGAATCGGAATAATGCTGTTTTTCCATTTCATTTACTCTGAATCAATTATCTTATTGTATATTCATGAGCAACTTTTTCGAATCTGGCGTTTTTAGAAGATTAAAAATACAGTTTTAATAATGAATGCATGGATTCATTTGTACATTTCTTTTAAGTAATCCCGTTTCGTTTTATTCAAAGCTTTTCTTTTCGTTTCTCGTACTTTCTGAATTTTAAATAATTAAACAAAAGTCCCGACCGGTATCAGATGATTCTTGATTAAAAGCAGGAACAGTAGAATTCCGACTGCTGTATTTGCTGTGAGCCCGCCTAGTAAAAAAATAATTCTTTGTAATAAAATGAGGAATCTTTTCCAAAAATTATCCTTCCGTGACGTTGAACTATTTCGAAAACTAAAAGCTGCTAGTTTTGACATTTTCACTTTAGGCCTACTTTTTCACATTAGTATAATCATTTATCAATGAAAAGTGCAATAAGTTTAAATAATTTCTGTAAGAATTAAACCCACATTCTACATTAAGGTTTAGTTTATTTTAACACTCTGACTCCTAAGCCGGCCGTAACCGGCCATGCAACTTTCTATACTAGTGGGGCGGATTTCGGCCGGTTGCTGTTCCGAAAAGGGGGTGAAGGCAGTTGGGCAAGTGGTCATTAAAGAGACCCTTAAGGGAGAGATGAAAGGTCTATCATTCATATCGCCCACCACCCGTTCTGAGGAGAAGAGGGGGAACGGGGAGGACGAATCCATTCCATAGATCAATTAGTACGAAAACCTCCGAATAAAATTGTACTCAGATTTTGAGAACTCTTAGCAGTCAGAGGGTTAAAAGTGATGCCTCTTACCTGCACGGTGCCTATGATTTTAGGCTTCCAGTAACTGATTTATATAGACATTATAAAATTTACCTTTAGCATGTGTACTATTTTTACTTTTGGACTTCCTTTTTCTAAATTGAATTTTTGATGCGTACAGTACATAACCAGGGCCGTATTTATATATTTCTACGCCGTAGGCCAAACAATAATTATGTAGTTGTAGTGAATGCACATTCACTGCAACTACAGAGATAGTCACCGTAAACTTTCCACCAGATTATTTAATGTGTATGATGTGCTTAAAAAACAGTGTTTTGTATAGCCTTTCCAAAATAATAATGAAATTTGTAAATGTTTTCTTGTAATTTCTTTTGTAGTTGCGCCCTAGGTTGGCTCTGCGCATAACAAATACTTATAAAATACCGGGTTTTCTCTGAAATAAAGTTTTGAAATGTATCGTACATAACGTTAAAATACCGGTCTGCATTAAGAAGTGGGAAAGTATGAATAAGGGCGGATTTTGGTGTGTAAAAATTGTGTTTTTGATGGTATGGGTGGGGTAGGAAGGAAAGGATTTTAAGGAATTCCGACCTATCTAGATTTTAGTTTTCCGGCCTGCTTAGGTTGACAATTGAGAATCTACTGTATATGTGATGCTAGTAATATAAGATAGTGAAAAGCGTTGCTATGTAAATTAAACAAATTAGATGAATAATAACAACTTGTAAGATATAAACGGTATTATTCTCTTATTATAAGATTGAATATATTAATAAAAGGTTATCTTATCATTTAAAATTCCAGTTATTCTAAAAGACATTTTGTATATTACGAATTTTATTTTAATTTTTTTAAACGGAATTTCTAGGGAAAAACACGAAAAAAATTTCCTTTTACCACGTCATTCGAAGATAAGATTTATCTATCCCTTCTACCACCTGTGGAATTATCTGTTCTTGCCCTCCATCATTAGCAACGAATCTAACCATCACACAAGAAGGGGCATTATATGAAAGGGAATTTAACTAGCTATAGAGTTATGAGAGGCTAAGAAGATTAGCTTCAGTAGGGAGAGAAATCCTAATGGTTTATTAGTACAGCATCTATATCAACCGTAAAGAAAAGATTAATTATCATAAAATGCAATGAATAAAAATGTTTGAAAAAGATAATAATCTAATTAATTTTTCTTTATTAATGGTTTCTTCTGTTTCAGAAATATCAAAATCCCTAATAATTTAATTTAATTTTCAAAAAGGATAAACTATCTTAATTTGTACATTTAAAACTTATTTATAGAATTCTATTTTTTTATTGAAATCGTATTATTATACTACAAAATTTGCTTATTTTGAAGGTTTTGGGCATATATAATATCATATATTTTTAAGCTGTAAAATTGTTTAACTTACCACATGGGTTAAAAATTAGCTCACACATTTTTCTCTTTCTATTACATTAAATTATTAAAATACTTTAGTAATATTATTTTATCTTGTATTAAAGCTGGAACTGTTAGAGTTAAAAAACACCTAAGAATATGATATACTGTTTTTTTAATAAAGTTATGAAAGAAAACTATTGTTTATTTTACTAATTATTAATCAAACTATTTTATTTTCATTTTTTAAAAAAAATTACTTCTATTTGTCGTAGTTAATATTAAATATTGCATTTGCAAAAGTAAATTAATAAATTTGTTCAAATGTTATTTTCAAAGAATAACAAGCAAATAATATATTTAATGGCACTTACAATATATCGATTGTAAAGTTCTTTTCATGGCAATAAAAGTTTTGTTTACCATTATATACTCTACTGAATTTGAAAACCCAAATTAATTTTGAAATTCATTTTGTTAAAATCTATAATAGTTTATTATTGAATAGTTTATTAATGTGCGTATCAAATGTGAAAAGAAAATTTGAAAGTAAAATAAAAGAAATTTTGTAATTTTTTTAATAAACAGTTGAATAACTTTAAATCATGAATCAACTAATTTTCTTTCGCTTTAACTTCTGTATGCAATAATTTTTAATTATTTATTTCATAAACCATATAAGCGTAATAAATTCATTTGTTCGATATGTATCGAAAACTAATAAAACATTTAAAATATGCTCAAGTCTAGATTCTTATACTTTGGTAACGAAAAGGATTCGTATTTATGTGCAACATTACAGATAGTATAAAATTCAATTTATGTATTGAATATTTCGATGATATTTCTACCTTTCCCGACTCAAAGGGGTTAATAAAAATAAATTATTTAGAAGATAGAAATTTGTACCTTACATTTTTAAAAGGAGATAAATTTAAGAATCTGAAAAACTGCACAGGCTGAGATGCAGAAAATTAATCCTTGTCTTTTTTTTCTCTGACAAACTATATAAATAAAAATAAATATCAATAAAGGAAACATCACGATGATTATACATTTAAACATCGTTTTGTAAATTACAATAATTTCTTATTAAAAAATATATCAACGAAAAGATAAGAGATCTTAAGATATTTTATTGCAAAACGAATAAATTAATTATTTTAAATAATATCGATTTCCTAAGACATTTCTAATAAAATATGCCTAGAGACAAATTTATTCCTTGACACCTACAAATTCATTAAAATCAGAGCACATCAGATTTGTTTAAGTCAAATATTTGCACTTCCCACCCATTCCTGTCAGATCAATATCACCAGATGTTTCCGTTCATTAGCTCATTAATTTGCAAGTTTGTTCACAGATTTTAAAAGGTTAGGAAATAATGGAAAGATGTTTTAACAAGACGGGTTTTTAACTGATAACACATTTTTGAAATTCCTTTTGTTAAAAGTAAAAATGAATATTGATAATGAGTCCCTTCCTAGAAGATGTGATTCTGATGAGGAATGGTTTGAAATTTCTCATTTATGAAGTCAATTTTTATGGAACAGGTGTTTTGGAAAAGGATAATAAATGCTTTGTAGGATGCAGAGAAACATTTTGAAGTTCGTGAGTTGTGATTTAATAATTTAAATAACAAACAAACGAAAAATCATATTAAATGAAACAATAAAAACGGAAAAGTTTTTCGCTGGTAAGATTTTTGACAGATTGTATTTTCTTATTATATTCCTAAAATTCAGTGTTTATAATGACAGGAAGTTCCTTTTGTAGCTGATAAAATGAAAATGATATTAATTTTCATTTATGTGGTAGAGTATTTATTTCTTATTTGTTAAGAAGCTCTGCACAAATTATGTCTTGTAATACCCAAATGAACCTTTGATTTGATTTTTTTTGAAATATCAATTATGTATTAAATATTCAAACAATTGTTTTAACTAACTTAGGGTAGTGTAAAGTGTTGTTATTGATAAATTTAAAATCGGAAGATAAAATTTGTATTTTTATGCTTAGCATAAATTTGAAATGCCAATAAAAAGTCAAAAAAATCCATTTATGAGCATTTTTTATAAGAATGAAATATTTATTCAAAAACATAATTTCGGACTGTGTAAAAACTTTGAGGTGGCCATCAAAATAGCAAAAACAATGCAATATCGTAGAAACTGTTATTTTTTAAATCTTGTAGACCCATCATCACTTTTAATGAATTCAGAAATCTTAGCTTGTGTGGATGGTATCGCATTTTGATCCAGTTCGAAGCTTGTTTTGTAGTATTCATTTTCACTCATGGATCTTAACTCTGTAGAAAAAATATATCTTATAAGATGGATAAGATATATAAGACAGATAAGATCCCACATAAGATGGATGTGGGGTAAGATTATCCACAAGTTCTACTCAGCATATGGCTCATGCCGTTTGGCTAGCCATCGCAGAACTTAAAAATAATTTGTCTGCAACCAGAGTTTCGTTCTCCAGCTTGCGTGAATACACGCGTTTGCTTTGTTGATAGATCGATCTTTTTCTTGTCATAAGAATTGTAGCTTTCAAAAACGGTTAGTAACAGTACGTATATATGGCTATGAGTTTATTTTTTCAAAAGCAAATGCAAGAGTACCCACATCACTGAACATAACAAACCCAATGCAGCATGACTGATGTTTTGAGAAAATTTATTTTTCTCTTCTCAAATCATTCCAATACTGCTTCCAGACATCAGGAATCTAAATTGTATTTCGTCGCTTAACAAGTAACACCACCTATCTCATTTTTTTGAAATTACAAAGAGGAAGAAAAAACTGAATTTTTAGCAAACAATAACTTATATTTCTTATCTTTTTCACATCTGGTAGGAATATGTGGCCTCATGTTCATATAAGATGTTAAAAAAAATATCCGTTATTGTTTACAAAAATTCAGCTTTTTCTTCCTCTTTGAAATTTTATCAGATTGATATAGGTGATGTTGCTTGTTAAGCAACGATTTGTGTTTTCATTAGAGAAAATAACCTACAGCTATTGGTTGCCCCACGTTTATCAAGCAAATTTCAAATGCTGTATTTGGTATCTGGTAGTAAAGGCGGTTTATACTTTGTTTTTTACAAGAGATTTCAATATCAAGTAATTTTATTGCTGAAGGTCTTTCAAAATATAAGTCCAGACATCAGGAGTCTATATTGTATTTGGTTTTTCATTGGAAAAAATAATCTGAAGCCATTGGTTATCCCACGTTTATCTAGCAAATTTCAAATTCTGTATTTTGTATCTGGGTAGCAAAAAAGTTTTACACTTTGCTTTTTACTACGAATTTCAAAATCGAGTTATTTTATTGCAGAGGTTTTCTTCCTAAATCTAAACTTGTCTGATTTCTTTACTCAAGAATCTTACAATCGACAATAATTCGGAACCTCCCTTTATCTCTGGGTGATAAGCCTTTAGGTCTGCCTCTAGCTTTTTTGTCCCCCACACTTATCTTTTAACGTCAGATAATTGTTGGTATCTGTTTTAGTTCTTCCTATCACCTTAGCTCTTCCCATCTACTCAAACTTGATAAGGAGAGAACTTGAATCTGTTTCTTTTCAGGTTAATTAAATTTATTTGCTCTTGACATTAATGTGTAAATAACAATGTTCAGAATAGAAAATGTTCAAAAAATAACCAATTTACTTTATCCGTTTAACACCGGAAATATTTTCATCTTCAATTTAAATTTTTTTTTAATTTATAGGTAGTCTTGGATCCTACTGGTACTGTAAAAAATAATTTAAAAAATTTAGCATTTCCCTCAAATGCAGGAGCGCACACGCACAATCGTGCGGGTTAAGTTTTTTCTGTGTGAACGTGAACCCGTACGATCGGTCGGGTTTGGCATTATCTACGTAAGCTTAACCTAATTTATTTTTTCAAAGTTTAGTTTTCATTCAATATTTATTACTCAAAGAAACAAATATTTAAGCATCGTAATAAACAATTTATAATTTATAAGAAATATATATTTCCAAATAAGGAAATTACAATTTTAATGAATAATTTTTTTACAATGAAAATTTTTGAAACAGTTCTTAGTTTTGGATAAACATAAATATACATTACATTTCTCGCACCGAGTTTTAGAAGTGCTTTTGAAGTTTTCATAACTCCACATACGAGGCCGTGGAAGGTCATCGCACTGGCAGCAAATTTATACTATTTGATCGAAGTAGGCAAATGAAACTTCGCGGATCATGCAATATCTTGTTGTTTGCTTACCATTTTTTCTTGCGCAATAGAAAGTGCAGCGTCTTCACGAAATTTCGAAGGGCCCCCTTCAATTTCCTTCCGCCTGATTCTGTAAAAATTCTTCCTGTATTTCCTCAGACAATGTCTATTGTGTATAAATTCCTTTCGGATACTGAGTGTATTCAAGGAAGGACCACACAGCATTTCACGCGATCATTAGGACTGGCGGTATTTCCAAATGTACTTTTCTCTGAACATAGCGTCAGTTTTGCAGGCTTTTGTACCTAATTTCTTTGTCGGAACTGAATAATTACTAACGCATGTACTGACAACAAATTCTTCTTGCTTGCCCAATAGTAAACTAAGGAGGAAGATAGGATTTCAATGATAGAGTGAAATCCTAGTGTGGGACTTTCTGTGAGTTGTCTGCTTTGTTCCGAAGTTTTCAAAGAGATCCGTCAAAATACTTTGAAAGAGCCTGTCACATTTGAATGCTGATACAATGAGAAAGACAATGCTACTCTCGGAAGTTCCAGAAATGCTGGCTAATGTCTAACCCGCACGATGGTACGGGCTCGGTCTTAAAGGGTTATAACATAAAATCAATAACAGTTTTTTTATACAATTCAAATAAATAGAGGTTGGCTTTTAAAGTTTTTAAAAGAAACGAAATAGTGTTTTTAGAGTTGTTTTTATTTTCGCAATAAAATGCTCCCACTTACATTTTATTAACATTTTCATTAACGATTCAACTTTATGATAAACATTCATTACAATTTCTATTTTCTAATTTGAACTTTATCAATAATCTGAAGCTTTTTCCAGTGCTGTTTTATAGAATATTTATTGAATAGCATCTCATATTTCATAACCTTTTGATTTCGAAATCTTTTATTGAAGTTGATGCTTCAGTTATTCTTCAATAAGAGATATTTTTAATTGATAAATTCTCTTTTTGAAAAAATATCAGAAGGAAATAAAAATAGAGATAATATAGAGATAAAATAAAAAATACAGTTTATATACTTTATATTTTCATTCAATACAAAACTTCTGATAATTATTACGTTTATTAATTATTAAAATTACGAATTTTTGATGCTATAATAATATATAAATTTTTAAAATTATATAAATTTATTTTTACTGGAACTTTGACCTGTTTTCAATCACATTTTCAAGCAGATGAAGTTAGAAAAAAATATTTTTTTTTCCTTTCACGGACTTTATTTTTATCTACGTTTTATATTTATCTAAGTTAAATATTCCCATTTTCCTGTTCGTTTCAGAAAGTCTCGCTTACCACTTTTGGCAATTTTACTCCTCAAAGGGGTGATACAGGTTCTGTAAAAAGAGCTTTTTCGAAGTCCTTTGATTAGACGCGTAAACATCTCCTCCTCCAACTTTTATCTGTCCCCTATTTTGGTGAAATCAAAACCAACTGGCGCATGCGTAAAGCCTCTAAGCGCTTCTGGAAAAAAGACAAGACATTGATTGATTTCATTAATATTTTAGTTTTATTATTATTTATGTATAGTTGGTATAGAAACATAATTCATATCAATAACATCATTGTAATCTGACCAATGACTACAATGTTTTCTGTTAATAAATGATAAAATTAAGGTTTCAAATAATTTATTTTCAAATGACAAAGGATTGGTTTCTACCTTTGTTTATTTCAGAACTAATAAGAAAACAACTAATAAATGAATTGGTAACCAGCTACGAGATAAAAATATTTTCTGATCCAACTGGATTGCGATCTGGAAACTTTCTCTTTCCAATGTATTTTGATTGACTTGAAGATGATTTCTTGAAACATTTCTATATTTCCCGACCTTCTTAATCCGCCCCTTTCAAGTTTCA
Source organism: Araneus ventricosus (assembly GCA_013235015.1). NCBI lineage: Eukaryota > Metazoa > Arthropoda > Arachnida > Araneae > Araneidae > Araneus > Araneus ventricosus. The sequence continues at coordinate 183,934 of BGPR01000010.1, forward strand.
AATGATTAGTTTGAACAACATTTTTTATTCTGCACCATAAATTATTTTAAAGTTCTGAAAATAGCATGACTTCTAATAAAAAGTGGAGGTGATAGAAATTAAAGTACCATAGAACCCATTATTTTGTCACGTCCGTGTTTTCCCAATTATAGCAAAACGATTCATCGTAATTATTTTTTCAAGTTTTACGTAGTTAGTATCACAGAAGAAGCACAGAGAAAAATTTATAGATCGAAATGTTCTTGAGTCATTTTATACATCGAATGCTATATATATTATTGCTCAAGACGTAATAGTCATTTCAAATTATCGTAGAAGTATCAATAATTTCATATTTAAATATATAAAAAGTAAGTGTATATTATCAAAAAGTGTGTTGGAAATGTATCTTATTTGCAATCACTGTTATAAATGTACATATTTCAATTTCGCTAGGATCATACTTATATATATTCACAATGATATTTTTCAAGGAATGTGATTAATTTTACCGAAGTCTCTTTTCTTGTGTGCATAAATACTTTTTAATAAGCCACCAACTTTTTAAAAATTACGACCAGGGGTAATGCTTTTATAGGAATTCTGCTTTCAAAAAATATACTCAAAAACTAACTTAAATTAACAATCAACAATTTAGAAACAAAATTCCTATCTCGCAATCGACAGTATGTGATTTCTCAAGACAAATTATAAAACAATATTTTTATGTATGCATTTATTTTTGGTGTTCCATTTATCTCTGGTATTTCTATCTTATTATAATAAGAAAGAGGCCTCTTAGGGTCTGGTGGCTGAGTCTTGGCTTTTGGATCAGTGGATCGTGGATTTGAGACCCAATTCCAATGAAGATCCTTTGTGTACTGAAATCTGGTGCACCTGGTCAAACGTTCTCAAGTTGTACAGCGTAAAATATTGGACAGCACATTACGGATATAGATGTCACTCTCGTCCTCTTAACCTTGCTTCGAACTCAAGTGTCTTTCTCAAAATAGCTGCCGCTTGAAATTTAAAAAAATTAATCAACTGTAATCCCTTGACCTTGGAATTTGTATTAACCTTCTAATTAGAAGACACATCCTATTTGGTACTTGTATTGTTATTTAAATTCACATAAGAACATAAATGACTTGGCGGTGATCATTAAAAATGCCCAAGAGATTTTCAGATTTTTAACTAATTGGTACTTTTACTTAAATACCGATTTAAACATCAAAAATTCTGTAATTCGATGTGCAAGTTAGAAACTTTGGTTCTTGCGAAGGGTGTTGAAACACCCTTCGAATAAACGGTTGAACGTTGCAATTAGTGGGTTCATCCATAAAACATATATTACATTGACAACAAAGAATCAACGAAGGCATTATGTTTCCTTTCCTTTATCGTGCATATGACTTTAAATTAAATTAAAGTTATTAACTATAAATTTGATTCAACTATTATTCGAATTTAATTTATCTTACAACTCCAAACATTAACTATTTTAATTGTGTAGCGCAAACCGAGTAGGATCTTCCGAACATCCCTCTCAAAAATGCAGTTAATTAAACCAATAAAAACGGAAAGTTCCTGTAATAACTTAACGGCCTTCCGCGCTCACTCAAGTGGTTCGCAATGAATAAAATTCCGAATCGCAGGGCGATCATTAAAATCGTCCGAAACACTCTATTCATCATCATCATCTTCGACCAGCATATTACACGCAGCTTTTCAACCATTAACTCGACTATGGCAACACTTCAATGGTTGCCACCAGATACCGCTGTTCGCCGGGATAACACTTACCCCGTTGCTAATTTTAATGGCCGCGGCGATAAACTTTATGGAGGAGATGGAAGTTTCCCTAGAAATGGCTTATTCGTCCTTGATGAGAGCAATTTGAGGTTTTAGAAGGCATTGAATATGCCGTTTATTAGGTTCACAGGAATGTCTTTTAAGTTATAGTTTTGGAGGTGATTATTCTTCGCTAAACTGGTTGGAAATTCATAAATCTGCGGAAGTAAATTGTTGGGGAACTAACTATCAGTTTTGTAGATCATCTGGAAAAAAGGAGCAATTTGGGGTTGATTTCAAGACAAGCGCAAACTTGATCAGATAATGCGAAACTACGGCTTTGGTTATTTGGATGAAAAACAGGTTGAATTATTTTGATTAGAAGTTGAGCCGTAGTGTATTTATAATAAAATTAAGGCAGCATTAACGCTTAAGTCAATGAATAGTTGATTTGCGGACAAACGCACACGCTACCAGATAAGGTGAAACTTTGGCTTTGGTTATTTCGATGAAAACTTATTGAATTATTTTGATCAGAAGTTCAGCCCTTGTGAATTTATAATAAAATGAAAGCAGTAATAAATGAACTCTTAAGCCAATGAATGGCGTATTCATCGGTTAAACTGCTTAACGAATATCTTTTGGAGTTGAATATTTTTCTCACAACTGACTGAATGTTCAACATTATGCAAAAATGAATTGTGAAATTATGGGGGATTAACTATCAGTTAAGTAGATCATCTGGGTAAAGAAGTAATTTTTGGTTGAATTGAAGACAAATGTACACATGATCAGATAAGGCGAAACCACGACTTTGGTTATTTCTATGTAAAACAGGTTGAATTATTTTGATTAGAAATTCAGCCCTTGTGAATTTATAATAAAATGAAAGCAGTAATAAATGAACTCTTAAACCAATAAATAGTGGATTCATTGGTTAACCCTTTATAAGGCCATCTTTTTTGTAGTAGTGGTATAATAAAATGACTTGTGTATTGAGATTAATTTAAGAAAAGAAATTCATTTAGCTTATTGGATGATATTATATTTGTTAATTAATTTTATTAATTATAATTAAATACCATGTCAAGACACTTCATTATGGTTTGTGATAAGAAATTGGAACATCCAGGTTTTTGTTTCATTGAAAAATTTAGCGAGAACGTACGCCAACCTTAAAAAAAATGCATTTAAAAATTGATGAATTTGGTGGGAAGTATATTCCCACGGCCTTAGAAAGGGTTAAACTGCTTAATGAATATGTTTTGGAGTTGATTATTCTTCGCAAAACTGGCTGATGACATTATGCAAAAATGAAGTTTTAAGTTTTGGGGACTAACTATCAGTTAGGAAGATCATCTGGGAAAAAAGTAGTAACTTAGGGTTGATTTGAAGACAAACGTACAAGTGGTCAGATAAGGCGAAACAATAACCAAGGTTATTTGGATAAAAAACTGATTGAATTATTATGATATGAAGCTCAGCCCTCGCTCATTTAATAATTAATTTGTGGATCATATATTGGGTTCATTGTCTAGATCATTTAATGCAATGTCTTTTACAGGAGACTATTTTGTTCTATATTTTTAAGAATACAAAAATATGAGGAAAAGAAATCTATCTCATTCAGGAGAAATTATCAGAAGAATAGTCAAAGACTACTATGAACCAAATATAAGCACTCAAAATATTAATGGATTGCAAGACATTCGTGTTTTTTTCAAATGCTGATTGAATTTATTATCTTAGAATATCTAAGGAAGATAATCCTAATATCTTCTTTGGAGATAGATTTATATATTCTCTATGGAAGATACGTACATATTCGGCAGAAAGATTGGCATATTGATATTCCTTATTTTTAATCAATAAAATTTGCTAAACCGTAATTTTCCCAATATTGGGTTCAAAGCGTTGAAACATATCACGAATGTCTTAACTTATTATATATGATTCAGTAGCGGTTAACAAAAACGCAGCACTCTAATTTCTTCATATCTTATATACAAGGCTGAAGCAATAGCAAAAACGATGGTGCATTCACGATTTCCTATAGAAATGCAATTAAAATTACTTTCCTTTCAACAGTATTATTTACCCAATTTAAATTTATAGTGTTATAACCATAAAACATTTTTAAGTGGAGCGTTTTCATTGCCTACTACTATATGTGAAATAAAATGTACAGCGAAGTTGACGATAATGTCACAGAAATAGTTTTAATTTGAAAGAAAGTTTGCTCAATAAAATACATTCCAGCATTATAATGATTTCATCGTTTTTTAAATACATACTTTTTCCAATGACATACTTTTACGATTCTGGGCGGTACTCAAGGAAATCTCCATTTAAAAGGAAATCACTTACTCGATCTCTAAATTTCAAATCCTCCATCGTAAGTTCCGATTCCTTTTTTTCCCCTACAGCCTGGAAAAATATCGGGAATGGCTGCCTGGGTCGTTACTGCATATTCCTTATTTAAAGCCGGAAGCAAAACTTTCCCTTCCATCTGGATATTTTCGTGCAATTTCCGACTTCACAGGAAGAGTTTATGATCAAGGATATAAAAAGTGTCTCGGAGCTGTTTCATATGTCTCCGATATGCGATAATTCTAAAGATAACACGAATAAGCGGTTTTTTACCCCAGGTTTTAAAATATTTAAGATCGACTCTGAAAGAGAATAACAGACGTTTGCGAAATGGAGGGTAGGTTTTTTTTTTAATGTATTCGTTCTGGAGATGTAATGAAGCAGAATGTGACATGACATCATTTATATTTAAAAGAACTAGCTATTGAAAAAATATAGAGGAAAGTGGGGTGAAACCGGGTACCAAAGACTCGAAGGCCTGTTGGAGCTAAACTATTCGACATACAGCTTGTCATATTTTACTAAAATATTCATTATTTATCAGAGAACAATATATCTTTCAGGGAAAGTCACAGTTTTAATACTTTTTTAATAATGATTTTTTGTAAAAGAAGTCAAACTACTTTTACCCCATATGGGAAATTATGGAAAGCTAGATTTTCAGTGGAAAAGTAGCATAAATCTTTATTTTATGTGACAATTGAAAAATAAAACATTTTTTGAGATTTAACAATAGTTATAATAGTTGACAATTTAAGAAAAAAGATGGTTTTTAAAAATATAACAATAATTACAATAGTTGACAATTTAAACATAAAGACAGTTTTTTAAGATTTATCAATAGTTACAATGGTTGACAATTTAAGAATAAAGACAATCAATTTAAAAATATTTGCAAAATTCGTATCTAAATTAGTGACAAAATCTGTAGGGATGAAATAGGTAACCTAGTAATGTCACTATCGCATTTAAACACTGCTGGTTTCGAAATTGCAATAGAACAGAATAGCAACAAAATTAAATGTAAGAATGTAACAAATATTGCACAAAACAAGAAATTGGAAAAACGTAGAAGACTTAATGGGTTCTCCTACTATTTTAATAATTCAAAAGCATAAGAAGAAAAATAATCCAATCCAAAAGCAAAAGAATAAAAATGTATTCTACGTAATTCTTTCTTCTTTAAAATTCAAGCTAACTAAGAAACGAACACAGTCGAAAGTCGAGATGACAATGTGTTAAATAAAACCAAACGATTGCAAAGACTTCGATCAAAAGATTTGTAATTTCACATGCATTTTAAGTTTTATATAGAAAAAAATAATAAAAATCTTTTATTTGTAAGCGAGGAAATAATGGAATAAATAAATATATAAATAATTTCATTATATAAATAATAAATACATTTCAATTCTTTTTAGAATTTTAACAAAAATAATTCTTTGCAGTATTTGAAATTATCACAAAAAAATATTGGAAATTGGAATAAATTGGAAATGCTTTCCATTAGATCATTTAACTCAAAAGTCAAATAGGAATGTCCCTCACAAACTACCAACTATCTCACAATCTAAGAAAATCCTCTTCGGTCGGATATCCGTAGTTTCCCCTAGCACCCGGTTTCACCCCACTCGAAGTATCCGGTTTTACCCCGAGTGCAGAAATTATAAAAACGAAATAGAACCACGCAATTGTTTTATTAAATATTTATTGTTTGATAGTGTATAAATCATTAGTAAACATATAATAAGCCGGACTTTAGATCAAGTTTTTATAATTGTAATGATTTATAAGTAAGGATATTTTAAAAAGAAAAGAACATTGGAGTGTTGATGTCATCAAACAAATAAACCTTCACAAACGAAGTGAATTCAACAACAACATGGCAACTATGGCCATTCTTTTTTCTTCACTAGTAGAGTATAATTCAGAATTTGTCCACTAGAAAGGAGAATTAATAAAGCCAAAATCAATGTACCCGGTTTTACCCCACTCTCTCCTAATTGCAAAGCAGAGAGAAATCAGTTACAATGTGTAGAGAGTGCTGGGTTTAAAACAGTTACAGTAGCTTTATTCTTATACAGTCTCGAATTGGGATGAAATGTTTGCGGTTCCGAGATTTGGTTCCGAGATCTGTTGTAAATCCATTGGGGGGGGGGGGGCAATGGTATCCTGCGCAAGTTTGGAAAGTGGATGCAAGCTGAGATATCTACCTTGTCATCCGAAGACTGTTCAGAACGATTATATCCGTTCCACAATAGCCTTCGTATAGCTTCAAAACGGGACACTAATCAAACTAAAATTAAAACAATACTGTTACGAAAATCGTCTGGTTTATGTACGGTGAAAGCACTCCAACAACCTCGATAATTGAAAGTGGCTCTTTATTTAACGAATATTCCAGAAACTCGAAGCACGAGTGTCACGAAAAGAACAGCACTTACACAAACAGCAACACAAGTAGACAGCACATCAATAATAACAACAGTAATAAAACGGACAATAGTGCTCAGCGTTTGACAGCTGATCAACTCGGAATGCGAACAAGACTCCAGTGAGATTCAAAGACGTTCGCACTCCGAAATCATTCCAAGTCGTTCAGTACCTCCGAGTATTTATACCTTTTTTCTGGCAGGATGTGATGTCGCAGGAAAATTCAGAAAGAATCTCCATAACTTCGTTCCTAATATAGATAGTGAGAAAATCCTAGCACTTTCGTTTTGTCGTCAAATGGTCGCCAAGTTTGTCGCCAAGATCGGGATTTCATTGGCTGACACTTCCCCCGTGTTTTTCTAACCAAAAGACTAACATTACGGGGAAGCGACTATGCAGGTTCGTAACTATATTATTATTATACATAAGACAATTAAATATTATAATAAAAAGATTAGTTTGAATATTTCAATTGGATAAATTCATACTCATATGATAAACACAAAGCTATCTGCACCATATTAAATTTTAAATTTACTACGCATCGTTCAATTGTTGTTCGTAAATCTAAGATAAACTTTTTTACTGATTGAAATAACTACCAATTTTTTGCTTCATATTTCATCAGAAAACACGGGCCTACAAAATTTAACTTCTTGTCTGGGATTCTCAAAAATTTATGTAAACTATGTGATATTTGTCATTTTCCGATTTCAAAAATGATACCCATTTTTCTGTATCACCTAAGGATATTTTACGATAGTGAAACTGAAAATTTCGAATTTGAGACATTTTTAAAAACACTCTTGTATACAATTTAGGAAACATTCATTATTTTAATAAAATTTACTTACCAAAAACATTTGAAAATCAAATAAATAAATAATAAAGCCAGATATATATCTAAAATGAAATTATATTATAAAAATTAGATAATTGTTTTTACTTTTCCTTTAAAGGACTATTTTCGCCCCTTAGAATGTGTATCTGCCCTCATATTCTCATGTCAGTGTTCCCGATATCGTTTTCCCATGCATTTTATATCTTTGTGAAATATCTCACGTTTTTCCTCACTCTACTCATCAAGATTTTTTGAAAAACATTCAAGATGGGAGAGCAAAAAAATGCATTTTTAAGCTCATGTTACAATCCAGTTCCTCATAGTTTTATAGCATTTTTTTCCATGAAGGATATGAAGGCTCTCGTGACCGAATCTTCACTGTAATATGTATATGATACCCTATTAAATGTCACACGATTCTCCAGAACTGATTTCGAAATATAGTTTTCGTATTTTACGAAATGTTCCTTAACTTTTGTATGCCAGTGTACATAGTTCACGAAGAGCATTGCACCTTATGTGAAAGACGAAGCCAAGTGCCTATATTAATCTTCGTTATAGAATTATTTTCAAAGAAACGGTTCAATTTTCAATTCCTTGAAGAACTTATTTATAGAAAAGCATACGTCAGTGCTATATTCGAAACAGAACAGCTTTGTAACTTTCGCTTTTGGTTTAATATTTTTCCAAAATAAGAGAAACCAGAGAACGATTCTTCGAAAGGTATTGTATTTCAGATAGGCAAGAAAGATTTCAAACATTTTGAAAGCAATTTTTTTTAGATTCAAATTAAATATTTTAAATTATTTTTAGAAATTGAATTTTTTAAAGTGTTTATGATGCTAATTATGGCAGCATCTTCAACTACAAGAGTCAATTTATAAACCCAGAATGACATAAAAAGCTTGCTCAGCTTTATCTAGATAGATATAGATACTTTATTAATTCTTCCCTTTAAACTATCAGCACTCAATTAAAAATTTAATTGTTCCTATTGTTTTTATTAAACATTTTTTCTAAGAATTCTAAGCTGTTCCATTAATAACTAAGACTACAAGGCAAATTATTTTAATTAACCCTTACTGAGTTAATTAAAATTATTTGCCTTTTCGTACAATTACGAGGATTAACAGTAATAAGATGTGTTTACCGCTAAGATATTTATTTGTTACTTTTGGAATTTTTCTGAATTTTTCGAAATGTTTTAATAAGGTATAAATTATTTTTCTTTCTATAAAAGAATAAAGCATTGAATACTTCGAAAAGAGATTCTAAGAGTTTTTCAAAAAACATCTGCTCTGTTCTGTTCTAAGCCGCTGTTTAGTAAATAATAGAATATATGAATCTTAAGACGTTGTGGTATTCTCAACATGAAACCTTCGAATATTAATTTTTGCTGTGAAAAAAAACCGATTTATACTAATTTCTTCGTGGGCAGCAGAATAACAGTTCGGATTTTCTCGGCATGACGAGAGACAGAGACAAGTAAAGATCGGTCTTGTATTGAGCTTCTTCTAGACTAGCTAAACGCTGTAGTATACTACTGGCGTTCCAATATTAGTTTTACACTTCTATTACTTATATTTAGTATTAATTTTCAAGTAGAAATATGGATACTTTGTTAATGTTCGATATTATATCATGTCCTATTTATTTGCTGAGGCAGACATTTTAGGAAGTGTTCTTGAGTCATAACCAAAAGCTACTTCAAGTGGTGATCCGGACGTGATCCAAACTGGCGAGTGCAGGCGCAGATGGGTCATTCTCACGAAAAGGTGCTTTTTACAGTCCCGTGGTAATAACTATTAGAAAGTGCAAGAAATGTCCTAATATTTTTGTTCATATGTATAATTTAAGTTTTAAGAAAGCTATTCAATGCATTTTTACTAATATAGTTTTACTATTAAACTCTCATTTTTCAATGAATATGAAACAAAAGTCTCCTCCTTGGAAATCCCTACAGATAAAATTCAAAATAATTTTTACTAAACATTTTACAAGAATTTTTTTAAAAAATTGAATATTTTTCAGTATTAAATAGTTTAAAGTCTCTAGTTAGGTCTAACTAAACATTTTTTAATTATTTTTATTTAGTAATTAATTTTTACAATTTGTCCCTAGTCAAATACGTCTCCCTCTGTGAGCAAAGAAAATAAATTGAAAAAAATATAAAGAATGGCAGCTCATGTCAAATCATCACGAAAGAGTTTATAAGAAAAGTAGACAATTTGCTCTTTAAGGAAATATTTTCATTCTATTCTGAATTTATTGAAAATATTTCAATTTATTATTTCCATTTAGAGTTTGGTTAAGTTCAAAGCGTCCACTCCATGGACATCATAAATAAGTTAAGAAAAATCTAATTTATAATTAAAATACAAAATTTTGATAAGTTTAGAATCGCATTTAATAAAATTAAGTGTACCACTTTAGCTACCTAAAAACCAAAGCTCTTAAAAATTCAAAACTTAATTTTTGTCTCCTCTGTGGAATTCCCCTCCGTGGACACAACATGCCCATGAAAGAGACAAAATCTAAAAAATCATGATACAGTTAGATAAATTAAAATAATAGCAATTAAAAGTTCTTTGGTAGATATTGTAAGCACGAGTAGACAAACCCCCATGGCTTACTGGTAGCGTTCATGTCTGTGGAACCATGGGACGTGAGTTCAAGCCCGGGAGAGGTCAAATATTTCATATAATTATGTTTTGTTTCTTAATTTACTTCGCATTTCTCGTCTTTTCTAGAATATTCAAATTAATAATATGTAAATTAATCTTTGATTTATTTCCAGAACATTCCAGTCTAGAATGTTCCATGCCTGTATATAAGTTTCCGTAAATGGTACTTGGTGGTTCAATAAAGCTCCAGTTGAGATCTTACTCTATCGTGTGATTATTTCTATCCTCTCGCATTTACCACGATAAATCTACGTGACAATATTTCTAATGAAATTTTGTTTTGTATCTTTTTAAAAAATTAAAATTGAAATTATATTCTCGAAAAGAATTAAGGTAAACAATTCATATAGACTATTTATAATATTAAAGCTTCAATAATGCATAACAGACATTTTAATACCTAAATGTATTTTTAGAAAATGTGGAAATATCAAAAAATAAAAAGACAAAGCAGTCAGATGTTCAAATTCAGAAGAGTAAAGAGTAGAAAAACTTAATATGAGACTTATTAGATTGTTTGTTAATAAATAGATATATGATATTCCTTAATCTATTATATAATTGATTACTTTCCTGCAAAATGTTGACTTTCATTTATTTGAAATTGTTTGTAAATGTTATTTAACTAATTTACAATCAGTGCCATTATTTAAAAAGTGCTATTTATTTTAAAATGTTAAGTTTTCTTGCACTGGTTTTTAATAACTAATCTTATTGTTTAATTATAATAAATAAACCTGTACCAAATCTGCCCAATAATTAGTCAATTATGCTTTCGTTTAAAATGTAAAAATTCATTTAACTATCATGTCTCCTCCGCAAACAGGTCAAAAATTTTAAAAATGAAAAAAACACTGAAAAATAAGTTAGAAAATTGACTTTTAATATAAGGGTACTTATTAAGCTTAAATGGAAACATCCATACAATTTTTAAGATTTTTTACATACTTTTGTAAAATAAAACTTTTGTTAGCTATTTGTACCTTTTTCGTGAATGGCCCAGATATGATTCAAATCGGCAAGTACTAATTAATGCACACGTAGACCAAACTGGAAAGTACTCCTTAGTGTAGAAGTGATTCAACCAGCGCAGATGTAGTCCAAACTGGCAAGTCTTACTAGACGTAAAGGCATTCGAATGAGGTCAACAATGAACCATACTGACTTTGGTGTTTCTTAATTGTAGTAAACTCTAAATACTAATCTTCACCTACGAACACAGAAAAGATCTCTGCCAACTTTAAAATTATTCATAAGTAGAAAGTCTGGAAGAAGGTCTGCCTTTTCCCTTCCCAATGTCTTGACGTTGTGGACTGGTGGGTGGACTCCTGTAACATTTTCAAGAATAATGCTTCATATGTTATATTTTTCTGTGGAGACGACAATTTGTGTTGATTTCTCCTCGTTTACAAGAAGTTTTATCTTCTTGTCTTTAAACACAGGCAGACAAATGTACAGATTATAATTATTATTGTTCTCTCGACTCCTTGGCCAGTCGACCCTTCGCTGATGGCTGCAGTACAAATCTTGCTTCAATGATGGGGTTTTGCTGTTCTGTCGCTTATATTTAACTTTTAAATTTCAAGTCGGAATGTGGATACTTTGTTTGTTTTAATTTTGATTAACTAGTTCTTGAATATCAGGGGTGTTCTTGTTTTTTCTAATTTCAGTGCAGTTACTGCGTTTCTGCTTTCGAAATGCATATAATAGCAATTTATTTTAAATGACAAATGGGATGAATACAGAGTACCATTCACAAATATAAGCTTTTCCATCCAGAATTGTCTGAATAGCCAACCGGAAAAAGCATTTTCACTCGTTTTCGAATTGTGCATACAAGACTCGATCGATTTCATTGTTTCTTTAAATAACAACAGTCAAACCTCTGATTACATGGTTTTCACATAAACTCGATGCAAAATTTGATACAATTCTTACAATTCGGAATTCAGACAGCACGTTTTTCGTATAACTGAGTATACAAATAACGTAATTAATTTAGCAACATGAAAATGTAATTTTCGTTTATCTAGAATATAGTAAACACGGAAATGGAACTTTCGCTGATCAACAATTAGGTATTCTAATGTCCTATCTACAACCCGATTTTGACACGACACGAAAAGAGTTAACAATGTCATAGAAGAATTGATTGAACCGTTTAACTTCTCACTCAGTGGTCATATATATGAAAATGAAACATAAGCAAAGCTCACAACAATAAAACGTATTTTCCTTTTTTCAGAGTTACACTTGTATTTGCCATGTTAAATGCTCCGTTATGTACCTCATATTCCAACTGTTAAATTTCTTGAACGCTGTAGGGAATTATTAATTTACTTAACTGTGTTCGATTTTGTCTTATTTTATTATTTTTTGTAGTAAGCATTATTAAGCCAAGAAGTTTTTATAATGCAAATTTAAAATTTATGAAAAACGAAACCTTTGAAAAAGGTGTAAAATAGCCAAGTTGGCTTTAAAGTCAAGTATATCATACAAAACGTGTATAAATTTTGGTTTGAATGTTTCAATGAATAGCAAACCTCGAATAACGTAAACATATGGACCTCTTCAAAAATTAATTTCTTCTATTTTAACTGATAGCAATTTATTAAAATATCTAAGTATGACAAACTAATTAAATGTCTATTCACAATACCGGATTGGTAAATTTATTAACAGTTAAATCATTTCAGTATCTCATGCTTCATTTTGAAAATAAAGACATATTGACCTTTAGGGAATGAAGGTAAATTAAATGCACGCTTTATTTTTCCATTAAAATGACACTTAGAATATTTAAACACTCTTTAATGGTTAATTAAGTGCTTTATTCTTAAAGCAACAACTCCAATGATCAAAAGCTTTCGAGAATCTTGAAACCTATGGGAAGCAGAATTTTAATTTAGCCAAAAACTCAGAGGAATCTGAACAATTTCCAAATTACACTAGTTTTCTTTACTTGTTTTCGAATGCCTTCCAGCAATTCATTAAAGGGATTTAATGATAATAGAAAATTGACAGGACGGGACGCCATGAAGTTTCATAATTGTTTTTAAAGCTTTTTTTTAAACAAGCATCTTAGTGCTTTAAAGTAAGTGCTTTAATCACAGAGAATCTCATTTTCAAAATTCTTATCTTCCATTAAAAGGTTTAAGAAGACTTTTCGACTAAAAGTTATTATTAATTTTTTTGTTTTGTTTCTGCTTGACGAAATTCATATCAAGATCATATTAACAGAGTCTCTTTCAGAATGTTACAAAAATGAAACAATTATTATTAATAATGCTATAAGTAAAAATATGTTTTAGATGTTTACTTCTGTGTAATCTTAAGTATTGAGCCATTAACGAAATTAATTTATTCCTGAATTAGTTTCAAATATATATTTAATTTTCGTTTAAAAACATCCTTGAATTTTCTTATTAATAATTATGTAATACTTGTTTATTGTTGAGGCGTACTGCTTAATTTAACATTTAGATTGCTTAACCTACATTATTTTACGTTTTTTTTTACGCATTTACTCTAGCATATTTGAATTTCCTCTCTTTTCAAGATAATAGAAGACCAGATCTCTTTCGTTGTCAATCGCCCATTTGGTTAGTAGTTCTTGTATTCCCTCATTAACAAACCAGTGTGAGTGTTCTCCCTTGACTTGAACGTATACTTGCTCATTACGGCACGTTTTGTACAGAGCTTCGTAGCATCGTGAAAAGAATCGAGTATACGTTTTGAACCTTTTCCCTCGACCAACTGGGTTCAATATCATGGGGTAAGATAATTCATTTATCAATTGTGCTGCATTTTTAAGTCAATATCATTTATTTATCAATCTTGCTACATTTTTAAGTCAAGATCATTCATTTATCAGTCGCGTTGCATTTCTGAGTTATCAAAATCATTCATTTATCAATCTTGCTGCATTTTTTACTGCATTCTTAAGTCAAGATAATTTATTTATCAATCGTGCTGCATTTTTGAGTCAAGATCATTTATTTATCAATAGTGCTGCATTTTTAAGTTGAGATCATTCATTTATCAGTCGCGTTGCATTTCTGAGCTATCAAAATCATTCATTTATCAATCGTGCTGCATTTTTGAGTTATCAAAATCATACATTTATCAATCCTGATGCATTTCTGAGTTAACAAGATCATCCACTTATCAATATTGTTGCGTTTCTGAGTTATAACTCTTACATACCCATGAATAAACATATCGATAGGCAGTCAACCATTCGACGAAGTTGTTCCAATATTTAATACAGATTTACAATTCTGGTGATGAAACCATACGCCAAATTTCATCCATCCAGCTCATTCCACGTTTTTAATTACTATGTTTTCATGCACACAGAGGGACAAACAGACTTACCGATGACCGATTTCATGCACATTTTGATACAGGCCTATAATTTGGTGTTCCGAATTTCATTTGGATAGCTTATTCCATTTCTGTTTTATCGTTTGACAAATAGATAGAATTCCAAAAACTGTTTTTTTTTCCGAAGTCAAAGAGGTCTAAAACGTAATAATTATCAAAATCTTGAGGTCGAAGTTTTTGACATTACAATACTTTCTCTTTCTTTACTGAGTATACTATAAATAAAATAAGGTAAAAAAAAGTAAAAAGTAATTTTAAATAAAAAGTAAGGTAAAATAAAGTTTAAAAAAGTAACAGTGTAACATCTGTAGCGCCTGTAAAAAAAGGTAGAAAGGTAATCACGATGATAAAATTGAGATTGTTTCAAGCTAAGATTCCTTCTACAAAGAGTAAATACACTGGTGTCCAAAAATAATGTACAATTTTGAAGATGCTACAAAATCGGAGTTAATACGGATACTATGGTTCACAATCAGTTGCTGAGAATCGTGCGACATACTATCGTCGGAACTCACATTTTGCAGTGAAGATTTGGTCACGAGGGCATTTGGGGGGGGGGGGGGCCACCAGAAAGGGATGAAGGCGTAAATGGAGTTTAACCCATCCTGATTCACAGAAAGCTGATAACAAGATACAAGTTTCATCAATGGTTATGTTTAATGTGCATAATATTTACATGCATTTTAATAGGCACAGAACATTCGGGAAGATATAAAGGTTTTCTTTAAAAAATCCAAAATCCATGTTTTTTGCTTTTAACGAGAAGAGTTTTCTACCAAATTGTATGAAACTTACAGAACATTTGACAATATTTAAAAAGTATATTGTTTTAAACTTTGAATTTGAAAATTTGAATATTACAGGAAATATGAGTATTTGTAGTAAATAATTTTTCACTGCGCATGTGCAACACGTAGAATGATTTTAATTTCAGATCCATATTTATAGGACAACTTATATAAAAATTCCAGTTCAATACCATTAGTATTCAGAAAGATATCGGCAATGTAACGAGGTGAATTTCGGTACAATCTAAGAGAAGCTAAATGCTGAGGGTTCTTGCACAAACTGATATTTTTTAAAATTGAATAATCGAACAGTAATATTGAATTTTATGAAAGTTGAATATCTTGAATATTCATGTATACTTATTATTAATTATTCATGTATATAAATTTTTCTACACCACCAGCAAATATTTTTTATACACCAGCAAATAATTTTTCTAAGAATGATGTATTGAGATAATTACTTCTATACTTATTGTAATCGAATTCTATTTAATTCATGTATTTATGCATTCATTACACAAATTGTGTTCGAAATTATTCTTTGGAACAGAAATCTTTTTAGAAAATTTAAAAAAAGAATGAATTAAAATTCTCTTAAAATCAAAATTTAATAAATTATATTGTTTTATAATTTTTATTTGCTTTAATTGAATGAGACAGTTTTGTGTCTGCGCTCATGAAAATTAAAATTGGTCGTAACCAATAGATGCATTAACAGTCGAAAATAAAATCCATGCAATGAAAGAATAAATCTACAAAATGATAAAAAATATCGAATATTCAGTTCTTCAAAGATCATAAAAATAAGAAAAATTTGTGAAAAATATATTGATGTATTTTTCCTATTGAAAAGAACGAGATTCTTTTGTCGTCTGTTAAAATGCTTCAAAAGAACAAACAATTCAAATGGATTCAATGACAAATCCTATTTCAAAGAGGAACAAAAGTAGAATTTTGATTCTATGATAAAAAAATCACGTTCTTTTATTTTACTGAGTTTATGTTTGTATCAATATAGTTTTCTTATGTATTTCTTTCCTACATCTGGCATTCTTAAAATTGTATTTGATAATTAAAGTTTCGAATCAAAGAATTTTCATTATGATCATAATTAGGAGAATAATAAAAATCGGTTGCGCTTTATTGAATAACATTGATTCAATATTTTGTGATTATAAAATCGTTCGACAAAATCTTAATGAAACTAGAAGTAATTTAGATAATGAATTTAACCAAAGCTTTATTTTTAATAAATATAGTATTTTTATTTCATACTGCTTTTTGTTTTAATTTTGCACCATATTTTAACGGTATTATATTTTTAAATCATTAGCAAGGTGTTACGTATTTTTAGGTTACTTTCAATTTAAATCTTGGATGAAATACCCTCAATATAAGGTACAGAGAGGGTATAAAATGTGCTGAAAAGTTGTAGCAACCATCATAATATATTTAAACATTCTGTTAAAAATTTCGAAATATTGAAAATAAATATTACGTCCATTTTAATTAAATCAGAATTTTTTCAACATATGCTGAGCTTTCATTAAGTATCTTCCGTTTAGTAACTTCCTGTTTTGAGGCTATTCCAAAAGTTTTTTTAAATAACAGGCCACGCCATTTTCAACCCTGGTTTAAAGATGACAGCATTTTCTGAAGTGTTATCATCAGTTTTATGGGGATTTCAGCTAGTAACTATAAACTAAGTCATGTTGAAAATACATTAAAAATGCAATATAAATCGAATATTTTGAAAGATATTCATTAGTTAAACTTATGTTCAGATATCAAAAAACTTTCTTTCAAAAGTTTAGGAAAATATTCAATTTTTATTAGAAGAAGAAGCACAGAGGCGTTTCCTGTTTTAATAACGAGTTATTATATTCTAACCAAATTATTCGAAATCCTGAAAACTTTGTTATCTATTTTATTGAAATGTTTTGCTTCTTAGCTGTAAGTTTTGAAACTGAAAAGTATTGCTTCTTTTTTTAATATAAACGTACTTGTGTGAAGTAGATTTGACTAAGCTAATAGATTTTTAAATTGCAATATGTTTTACATACGAGTCAAAAATATGATGCAAAAAATAACCAGTTCGAGTCTCAATAATATGATAAAAGTATCTTTATAAATGTTGCTGCCATGGTAATAAATACATCCATTCATATATTATTTATAAAATGCATTTTGGTCAATATATATTTTTGAAAATATTTATAATATTTATTCAAGAAAATTCGATTGGATAATCACGTGATAGAGGTTTAATATTTTTAAATAATATATAATCAAGTCTCAAATAGATCAATTGGAATAAGACTGTTGATAACATATTTTATAAAAACAGTTAATAAATATAAAAAATACGTTTAATATATAAATCTATTATTGTTGCAAACAATATATTTTGTGTTCTATTTTTCACAACTTTTTCAAGTACATTACTTCTTCTAATGTAAATAATTGTTCCAATAGGATTCTATGCCAAGTATATGCTAATAATGTTGTATAATGTGTGGTCAAAAATATTTTTTCTAAACGTTCTCGATTGTTGTATAAATATACATCTTCTAAAATAATTCAAAATTACTTTCCCCTTTGACATTTTTTTACAATCTTTGATGTTTTGAATAGATAACTTCCGAAACTTTTATCCAAAGAAAATTTGTATTCTGTTTAAAAATAATTCAAAAACAATTATGCATTCAATGATGTCGCTTTGATTGCTGCGCTCTTTTTCTTTGAATTCCACAATTTACAAGTCTTCCCGCTGGTGTGGTGCAGAAGTTTGGAGAGGGAGATGTCAGCTCAGGTGTCGTCCTCGTCATCTGACGGTGGTTCAAAATTATAAAATCCCTCCCAAAATTCTCCTCAGGTTGCTCCAAAACGGGACGTTAATATAACTAAACTAATCCTTAATTAAAAAAAGATTATTTTAAATTCAACCATAATACAAATTTACTAATACATAGTAATAGTATATAGTTGCCATAATACAAGTACTTGCATACAAATAAATATTTTTTTTACTGGAGAGAAACGCAAAGAGCATATAAATAAGTGCAAAAGTTAATATTTGTATAATATTTTTCCTCGTATTTGGATCATAATCCGCAGTTAAATAAATATAATGATTTAAATTTGCGCAAGATAATTCGAAAGAGTCGCGACAAAATTTTTAAGTGTAGGTCAGATGTTAATATAACAAATAACTTTTGCATATATGTGTGCTTGAATGGATTCGTTATTCTTTAGATTCAGTTTTTCAGATCGAATTTCTTTGTCTTTATGCTCATTTGGAATGTTTTTGCCTAGACACATATAGATAGAATCGCAATTTGCGCGTTCTAGAGTTCGGTGCTCGGTCTAAAGTGAACCCGTTAATTTAACAATAATTATATTAGCCAAAACCGTAACAAAAGTAGGCTGAGTTGTACAGCAAAGCTAGGATGGCAACATGCATTTAGTTTGTAGATGGAACTGTTCATGGAAATAAGCGCGGATGATTTTTTCCCCTTTTTTCATATCTTGAAAAATTTCCAAACAAAAGCATCTTCCATTAGAATTATTTAAAAGTTTGAACCAAAAGATTTGCTAAATTGAATTTTGCACAATCAATACTTACTGTGGTCATAAGTTGTGAAGATCAACTCTGCAAAATTCATATATTCTTTCAATATGAATACCAAGGAGTACGTAAAAAAGTGTACTACTTATAGACCTTTTGTTTAGTCTCATGGTATAGTGAAGGAAATCGTTTGGATGTTTGAATGTTTATTAAGGTTGCATATTCCCGTAGTTGGACATGAACCTAAATTTAATGCAGTTCAACAATTTAGCCTGTATACCAAATTTCCATCAGCAAATTTGTAGTAATTTAAGTTATCTTATTCTAATGCGCATGGATTAATAGCCAAGCACAGTTTTAGAAATTATTTCTTTAGACTCTGGGAAGTTTAAGACGACATCAAAGTGTAATATTGACATTTTTAACGATTGTAATGACTTTCCTACGTAGACGAGAAAGTAAAAAAAGAAAAGGAAAGGAATTTTTTAAATATCCGCTTATATATTTTACGATAAACAAAACTATTGAATTATCCTACTGCTTAAACCCTATTTTTATGAAAACTGGTGCAAGTCCGTCTGTCAAAATCATGATTAATATCTTCTAGAGATGAGTAAAGGCGCCACGGAGAGTGAAAATTTCAATTTTACGAAGAGGGATTATCGCTAATCCTTCCCGATATGCGGAAGACCGTTCTGGAAAAAGACACCGTTCCATGAACCATCCAACCGTTAAAATGAAATTGTCCCATTGGTGATCGCTCATCAAAGATTCTGCAATAATTATGATCTTTTCTGCGCGTGGCTAATAAGTATAAAGCAAGATTAAGCAGTTTGGGATACTGAAAGTGTACTGTAATTAATATCTGTTATTAATTTGCTACGATGGTAATTTATACTTATAAAAGGCAATGTTTGTGTGCGTGCGTGCGTGTGTGTGTGTGTGTGTGTGTCTGCGATGTCCAGACGAATCTGTCTTACAGCCATGAAATTTCGCACACAGGTAGTCGTAATGGTAACTGAATGCTCCTCGAAGCCGGAATTTTAAAATTTAATCTAGAAATTTATTATTTAATATTTTGTGTTGTTTTGGGTGATTTTTCGCACTCATTTCTCAATAGAATGGCTTTGAATAATTGTACGAAAAAAACAGTTACACCATAGGAAAGAACAAACGATTTCCGTTCTATTGAAGTTTGTTTTGTCTAACATAATTTACTGAATTTTGAGAAATTTTTGAAAAATAGTCACTTTTATGGTAATTTTTAATAAAGATTTCTTCAAATTATCGCATCTGACGTTCTAACATTTCTATAACTTTCATTTTTTCCAGCTTATAACTGGAGCGTTTATGTCGGATTTAAAGCAAGAACTGTTAAAATATCTTTTTCGTTTTTTTTAAATTAATTTTTCCCTGATCAAACAGTTTTTTTTTGCTAGCTATATTTAACAGTGAGATTTCTCCGGAGGATTCCAGCCCGCATTGTTGCAATTTCATTGGTTGCTGCGTGACCTTCCTGGTGGCAGGTGACGTCATATCCTTTCATTACAATCCGATTTCTTCCGGCAGGTGACGTCATTACATTCGCTTCATCGTCTTCTGAATAATATATACATTTCTGTTTTGATAAATGTCATTGAAAATCAATAATGTGTATCTTTTGTTTTGATTTTGTTTTCAAAACTTTTTCGTATCATTGTTGGTATTATCCCCCCACTCCTGATTCCACGGGTAACGCCGTGCGAGTACTGATAGTGAGAAATATTCTGAATTATTTTTTATTTGTTAGTAAATAGTCTACGAATATATTTGTCACCTATATTCGATCGAGCAAAACGAAAAGAAAATTGAAATATCTGTTCTTATATTTTAATTTTTATCATGATATTTCACTATCATTTAAATATTTTTCTAAGAACTTTAGTACGTAGAATCTTTTGTACTTGGTTCAAGATTGGCTGGATATAACTGGCATTAGGAGAACATAGATCAGAATATCTTGGAGAATATTCTTCATTCAATGATTCTAGTAATTGTTAATTTTTATTGGATTGTTATATTTTTATATTTTTACTATGTGTTTCTTCCTTTTTCCTCTTATTTTATTTTTTTGTTATTATTTTATTTTATTATCACCATTTTTAATTTTTATTATTGTTGTAATTTCGCTCTTTTAACTCTCATTTCTCTCATAATAACTCAACACGTGAAGACTGGCTGATGAGCAATCAGTTTGTCCTTTTCCATTCAGAGTTGTTCTCCGCCAAGCCATTATAATTCTAACCGTGTTGTGCGCATGCCCGCATGTAGCATTTGAATGCATAAATTTGTAAATTTCTTGCCATTGCTACCCCATTAGAACAAAATATCATTAAACGTTCGTAGAACGTATTTGAATGCTGCAAATTGCATTCCTTGGGTATTAATTATCAGAAACTGCTATTTTATTTAAAAACAGCATAGAATAGCAATTTTATTGATCCAAATCATGTGGAATGTCCTTCAGAAGTACTTTCGTTGTTTCAAACAACATAATTTGATACTGTTAGGAAAAATTCAAATTTTAAACTTGTTGTCATTATTTTTTTAAAGTCGTCAAGCTCGCCTATTTCAATATTCCCCACTATTATGATAATCGTTCTGTCCATTTCCATTTACAGGTGTTCTCCACCAAGCACATTATAAGTAGAACTGAATGTTGTGTGCACGCCCTTATGCAACATTCAACAATATTCCCGTAATGCATAAAGCAAACACAGAGATTTTCAAAAGATTAGCCTACTTATGTGCCAGTTGGGAAGTACACATCCTCACAATCGGCCTTAATAAATCTCAATACGTTCTTGTAAGATTCATAACTTCTGATATTGTTACCAATAAGGATTCATAACTTCCTTTAAGATTCATAACTTCCGTTAAGTTGTTACAAATAAGGATGAACTATTCCCTGCCTGTGGATCTCCTTTCTAATTAATAATTACAGATACACAAAAAGTTATACTGAGATGAAGTGGTGATATTTCAATTCTTCTGGCACTTTAAATAATTTTCTGCATCTGCCATTCCAATTAAACCCAAAATTTACATTTTTATTTCCATCTACTATCTTTAAAGCGAAGTTCTGAATAAAGCAGTTTTGTGTTTTCTCGTTGGAGGTATGTAGCAATCGTGACTAATGTGCATTAACAACCACTTTAGACTGAATCTAAACTTAAATTATGTTTATTTATAACTTTCTTACGGAAACTGAATCAGTAATTTTTCTTTGTGATTCGTAATGATTTTCAGTATTCGTAACTATAGGAGTGATGATAGTACTAATTGTCTTTCAATATTGAAATTTGGTGCTGCACAAAAGAGTTCATTTTTCATTTCACTAAACGTGCAGATAAAACGGGTAAAATCTCTTACAAATGAATGATATTTTCAGCTTCAAAAATCTACGTTTTAAACAATTCTCATGGTTTTCAGAGAAAGGCAATTTTTCTAACATCTGTAAGATTTGGGTTTAAGGAGTTCAAACACCAATTCTCCAAGTCTAACAGGAATTCTATCAGTTTCATCTTAGTCAATCTGCAGCATTATTGCTTTGAATTTCGAATGCAAATTGCTTTCTGAATTGTTTTAATAATTTCCTCAATAAGTTAGAACCAATTTTACGAGACCATTTCATCTCACTTATTCCACAGCTCAAGTTTGAGAACTATTCAGGTAGAATTTACAAATAGATGTGATTTCCGGAATTATCATTGCAAATTTTAAACAATTCCAATGCTTGTTCGAAAAACTTTTTTTTTTACTGCAGTGAGAATTGGGTTTAGAGAGTCCAAAAAAGAAGAACCAAGTGTTTAACATTCCAAGAGAACCTCTTAGCCAATAGGCAGGCTTCAATTCCTCCAGAATGCCCTCGACAGTCCGGTGATGACATAGATTCTAGGATTTCTTCTCTCTCCTCGAGGAGAGCGATGGCAATTTCCTTCAAAAAGAAAACGTATCTCTCAGCAATTTCACGGCCGTCGACGGAATTGAACGCTCCCTGACGATTTCCAAATGGAGTGTTCAATTCCAATTCCATCGGTTAGAGCATAACAATGAACAGAACCGGAATTTCTGGTTCTCCTCAGTTCATGGAAATTACTCGAGGGCATTTGAATAAAACCGGGGGAACAGACGTGAGTAAGGAAATGCCTGATTCTGTCTGTGGTTGATGTTTTGGTGGCGTCACATTTTCGGGTCCCACAACCCGGGAGCCAGAATATTTTGTCTCAAGGCATTCTTGTTCGACAGAGCAAGAAAAAAATGGCGCTTTCCTATTAAAGTGCTAACCCGGCGAGTTGGAGATGTCGTTTGCTAGTGATTTAAATTCTGAATAAAAGAGAATAATAAGAAAAGGTTTTCACGAAGCAGGAATAGTTTTAAGCTTTTAAGTTGTGAATTTTATCTTGGAAAATATACAAGAAATTAAATTTGTTTAAAAAAAGAATAGTTTTATCTTACAACTAGCATTTCTTTGTAATTTTGCATAAATAACTTCAAGAAATCAATTTTTAAAGTTGTGAGATTTGAAAAGTAGACTTTATTTTATAATTGCAAGTTTTTATTATTAACTTGATAATGTTTATAGGCTAGATATTATCTGTAATTTGCGACATGCGTCCATCATACCACATGCATGATGTAAACATCCTATAAAACGCTTTACAAAGCAGAGTATTGCACCTAGGCGTACCAAGTTTCCCACAGAGTTTTGTTCTTGAGCAGTAGGTACTCAGTAAGAAAGCGTTTATAAAAATCTTAATTTATTTCTAATTAAAATGTAATCGAAATGTTAATGTAACATGACATTAATTAAAAATTTATCGAAATGTTAATGTATTGTAACATTAATTAAAATTTTAACGAAACAATTTCGAAAAATTTTATCAAACAAAATCCATTTTTACACCACTTTAAAATTCGAAAAATTAGCTTTTCTGTGATATCAATTTTATTGGTTAAAAATTATAAGATTACCCCAAAAATATCCCCCTCTTGCTTTAAAACGACACATTAACCAATTAAACTATACTTTGCTGACCAAGACTTTTTATTGCAGAAAATTAAGGCAGTTACAACATTATCATGGCAAAGATATATTTAAGTAGTTTTGAAAAAGTAAATATATACAACACAAAGAAAAAGGACATCAAACACATATTAAATCAAAATATCACCTAACAGTTCTTTATAGCATGGAAATACCAACTAGTAAAAACATTCGCGTATTGAAACAGGATAAAATTTAAGTTCTCCGAGATTATTTAACTTTTTAAATGTCCTGAACCAGTACGATGAGACCAGTAATCTGACATAATATCTACGCATTGCTGACCAAGAACAGAATATTCGCAGCGCATGATAGAGTGCCAGAATATACTACCACAGATTATCAAGTTGCTTTTATATAGTGTAACCTAAGATGTCTGCAAAATAAACGAGAACAGGATTTGAGAATATTTCCAGTTGGCTTTTTGCCAGGTGAAACTTCTCTTTCCGTTTTGGCAGGGGTAATTTGTCAATTCGTGACTGTTAGATAATGTACTTCAGTGAGTGATGACCCGTTGAAAATATCCTCCAGTCCTTCCAAAGGTGCTGCACATGTTGTAAGCAAAATTCATAGCGACATAGAAATGATTCCGTTTTATACCTAGAATCTTCTCCCAAAGAATTCTCCATTAGTTAAGTGCACTAAATTTTAGTTTTGGAATATGTAATATTTTGTACTTCACGGATAAATTTGTTTTTTCAATTCTTTGACAAATGGTTTTTTGTATAAGAATTTTTCCTTAACCAGACAATATACATTAGAAATTTCTGAAATCAATTCGATATCTGCGTCATATAATAATGAATTTTCTAAAATCTTCTGTCGAAATTAATAAAATAACACTTAAAGGTAATTTGAAGATAATTTAAACAAATCTTGCTAATAACGACGAAACGCATAACAATGTTCTTTATAATGTATGCTATATTACAGCAGTAAAATAGTTTTTTCTGGCTACCATTGTACAGTAACTGTTTATAAAAGAATTATCTTTTAACTACACTGATAGTTTGTATTTAGATTTCTGAACTGAATTTTGTCACTAACAAGCGCACCACCTATTTCAATTTTTTGAAATTTCAAAGAGGAAGAAATTACTCAATTTTTCGCAAACAATGACGGATATTTCTAAATTTTTTTTATCATCTGATATGAGCATGAGGCTGCAGTTTCCTACCAGATGTGAAAAGAAATTCAGAAATATTCGTTATTGGTTGCGAAAAATTGAGTATTTTTCCTCTTTGAAATTTCAAACTATTGAGATGGTGGTGTTTCTTGTTAAGTGACGATTTATATTAATGTTCCTGTATGGAGGAGGTTTCAATCGACATCGCTGAACACCGTTTATTGTTCCTCTTCCAGTACAATCAATATCCAGTTCAAATTAAACAATCCCCAAACCCGTTTGGAAATTGGTTTATTTTTGTTTCGATTTTCAGTTTTACATTAGATAGGTACTAGTTTTTCATGAGCTCTGCGTTGTCCACATTTCTAATTCTTTTTTTTTCTTTTTTCCATTCTTAATGTATAACTATGAAAAAACACATGACTCGTGTCATTTCTGTAACAATTATATGTTAAAAATGAACACATATGTTTAGTATATATTTCAATACAGAATAATAGTTAAAATTCTTAAAATTTAGCAAAATTAATTAATTAAATTTTGATTAAAATAAAAAACAATAACATATTTTGCATTAAATAGAAAGGCGCATATGCAGCCAAATCTAACGAAATACAAAAACAAATAAAAGAAATTTAAATTAAAAGAAAACAAATTAAAAGAAAACAATGATAAAATGAAAAATAATGAAAACAATAGACGTTTTTGCGTGCAAACGCAGCAGCAAAAAGTAATTGCTTCAACAGAAATTTTTAAAAAAATACAACCAGAACTATAGAGAAACC